>OW388298.1:70074955-70115012 GCA_936450465.1 Gibbula magus
AATTGAGGGAGGAGAAGATTTTCTAAGACGCGTACCCCAAAAACCGCGAAAGTTCACCAAAAATTCAGTTTTTTCGAAATAGCAAAATATCTATTGTTCCGGCAGAAAAATGGCCGTCGACCTTTTCGATGGGGAATGTTGTTGCGCACATTTTGGTGAAAATGTTGTTAAAATATCTTGAATAGTTTCCGAGCTATTAAGGTTTGAAGTTTTCACTTCAAGGGGTGATACCTCAAGATAGAAGTCGAAAATCCAAAAAAGTGGCTCATTATTATCTAAGTTCAGCCACAGGCTAGCATCCCTGCAAATGTCATGCAAATCGGCCCAGTGGTTACTTCAGCAACCTCTGGACAAAAAAAGTACAACTAATAATAGAGATGACCCCGGATAATAACAATAGGTCTTCCAGACATAGTCTTGAAGACCTAACTAGACAGAGTTACCTCCCTGCTCATGATCACTTGATCAACTTCGTATACCAGCTCTTACCCTAACCCTAACCCTAACCCTAACCCTAACCCTAACCCTAACATTAAATCCATTTTTGGAGATCAACATTGGATACATGACAAATGCATATATATATACCTTACAAAAATTATCTTCTTAAAAGGCAAAGGCTGGCTTCCCAAAAGACACATGACACCCAAATGAAACGGACTTAGAGTTACACGCCCGTGACTACGGGAACAAAATGTGACTTCAATTTGTTTAAAGGTAAGTAACTCTTGCTTTAGTATGTGCTTCAGTTAATTTGAAACAGAGTGAAGTTCCCTTGTTAAAGGGAGTCTATTTGCAACTAGGATTGACACGTCAATACTGCAGGTCTTCAAGAATCCCGCTTCAAATGACCTTTGAGCATGTTACCTTTGCAAACAACATTTTTGGACTGTGTTCTTCTCAATAATAACTACGGGAACCCATTTGAAGCAATTTGTAAAAGCATTAAAAAAATAAATACATTTTTGGGCTCCAAATTTTGTTGTGCTCAAACCATGATTTTTCGGTGTTTCATGGTGGCAGAAACATGGTAAAAGAGAAATACACACTTTTGGAGTTTGTCCATCTCAATAAGAACTAAGGAAACGGATTTAATTTTTTTTTTCAACACCAGGAATTAAAAAACGTGTGTTGCTCCGATTTGGCTCAAACCTTGATTTTTATGATCCTCGCGGGATTAGAAAGTTGAGAAATCCAGGTTGCGTTTTGGACTCTTAAAAAAAAAAAAAAAGAAAAAAAAAAGTAAAAGGACCTCCATATATATATGGCATTGGTGCAGACAAGCAGGCTTTACTTGCTTCTTCTATTGTGTCTATTGATTCAATTATTTCGTCAGCATATATATGAGCTATCAAACGTGATTCTATCTTCAGTAGTTTTCGAACAAAAAATCTCCAAAGAAAATCCCCTTAAAATCGTCAAATGTGTTCATGTCGACGTTTTGCTTAAACGGTCAACATTTACATGATCACATTCTGAAGTGGAACTGTTAAACCACAAATTGTGAACAGATTGCAAAAAACAGAATTCGAATCAGAGATTTCCTTAGCGAGTGAGGTCCCTTTGAACATAGAGCCGAAAAACGCACTTTTTAAAAATGAGCATGTTCAAGGAGAGATTATTAAAATTCTAGGATGAAATTCAAAAATCGACTTCTACAATCCTCTTACGAATGTATTTATCTTCAAAATAAGCTATCACATGTAGCTATAGTCATAGAATTGAGGGAGGAGAAGATTTTCTAAGACGCGTACCCCAAAAACCGCGAAAGTTCACCAAAAATTCAGTTTTTTCGAAATAGCAAAATATCTATTGTTCCGGCAGAAAAATGGCCGTCGACCTTTTCGATGGGGAATGTTGTTGCGCACATTTTGGTGAAAATGTTGTTAAAATATCTTGAATAGTTTCCGAGCTATTAAGGTTTGAAGTTTTCACTTCAAGGGGTGATACCTCAAGATAGAAGTCGAAAATCCAAAAAAGTGGCTCATTATTATCTAAGTTCAGCCACAGGCTAGCATCCCTGCAAATGTCATGCAAATCGGCCCAGTGGTTACTTCAGCAACCTCTGGACAAAAAAAGTACAACTAATAATAGAGATGACCCCGGATAATAACAATAGGTCTTCCAGACATAGTCTTGAAGACCTAACTAGACAGAGTTACCTCCCTGCTCATGATCACTTGATCAACTTCGTATACCAGCTCTTACCCTAACCCTAACCCTAACCCTAACCCTAACCCTAACCCTAACATTAAATCCATTTTTGGAGATCAACATTGGATACATGACAAATGCATATATATATACCTTACAAAAATTATCTTCTTAAAAGGCAAAGGCTGGCTTCCCAAAAGACACATGACACCCAAATGAAACGGACTTAGAGTTACACGCCCGTGACTACGGGAACAAAATGTGACTTCAATTTGTTTAAAGGTAAGTAACTCTTGCTTTAGTATGTGCTTGAGTTAATTTGAAAACAGAGTGAAGTTCCCTTGTTAAAGGGAGTCTATTTGCAACTAGGATTGACACGTCAATACTGCAGGTCTTCAAGAATCCCGCTTCAAATGACCTTTGAGCATGTTACCTTTGCAAACAACATTTTTGGACTGTGTTCTTCTCAATAATAACTACGGGAACCCATTTGAAGCAATTTGTAAAAGCATTAAAAAAATAAATACATTTTTGGGCTCCAAATTTTGTTGTGCTCAAACCATGATTTTTCGGTGTTTCATGGTGGCAGAAACATGGTAAAAGAGAAATACACACTTTTGGAGTTTGTCCATCTCAATAAGAACTAAGGAAACGGATTTAATTTTTTTTTCAACACCAGGAATTAAAAAACGTGTGTTGCTCCGATTTGGCTCAAACCTTGATTTTTATGATCCTCGCGGGATTAGAAAGTTGAGAAATCCAGGTTGCGTTTTGGACTCTAAAAAAAAAAAAAAAGAAAAAAAAAAGTAAAAGGACCTCCATATATATATGGCATTGGTGCAGACAAGCAGGCTTTACTTGCTTCTTCTATTGTGTCTATTGATTCAATTATTTCGTCAGCATATATATGAGCTATCAAACGTGATTCTATCTTCAGTAGTTTTCGAACAAAAAATCTCCAAAGAAAATCCCCTTAAAATCGTCAAATGTGTTCATGTCGACGTTTTGCTTAAACGGTCAACATTTACATGATCACATTCTGAAGTGGAACTGTTAAACCACAAATTGTGAACAGATTGCAAAAAACAGAATTCGAATCAGAGATTTCCTTAGCGAGTGAGGTCCCTTTGAACATAGAGCCGAAAAACGCACTTTTTAAAAATGAGCATGTTCAAGGAGAGATTATTAAAATTCTAGGATGAAATTCAAAAATCGACTTCTACAATCCTCTTACGAATGTATTTATCTTCAAAATAAGCTATCACATGTAGCTATAGTCATAGAATTGAGGGAGGAGAAGATTTTCTAAGACGCGTACCCCAAAAACCGCGAAAGTTCACCAAAAATTCAGTTTTTTCGAAATAGCAAAATATCTATTGTTCCGGCAGAAAAATGGCCGTCGACCTTTTCGATGGGGAATGTTGTTGCGCACATTTTGGTGAAAATGTTGTTAAAATATCTTGAATAGTTTCCGAGCTATTAAGGTTTGAAGTTTTCACTTCAAGGGGTGATACCTCAAGATAGAAGTCGAAAATCCAAAAAAGTGGCTCATTATTATCTAAGTTCAGCCACAGGCTAGCATCCCTGCAAATGTCATGCAAATCGGCCCAGTGGTTACTTCAGCAACCTCTGGACAAAAAAAGTACAACTAATAATAGAGATGACCCCGGATAATAACAATAGGTCTTCCAGACATAGTCTTGAAGACCTAACTAGACAGAGTTACCTCCCTGCTCATGATCACTTGATCAACTTCGTATACCAGCTCTTACCCTAACCCTAACCCTAACCCTAACCCTAACCCTAACCCTAACATTAAATCCATTTTTGGAGATCAACATTGGATACATGACAAATGCATATATATATACCTTACAAAAATTATCTTCTTAAAAGGCAAAGGCTGGCTTCCCAAAAGACACATGACACCCAAATGAAACGGACTTAGAGTTACACGCCCGTGACTACGGGAACAAAATGTGACTTCAATTTGTTTAAAGGTAAGTAACTCTTGCTTTAGTATGTGCTTGAGTTAATTTGAAAACAGAGTGAAGTTCCCTTGTTAAAGGGAGTCTATTTGCAACTAGGATTGACACGTCAATACTGCAGGTCTTCAAGAATCCCGCTTCAAATGACCTTTGAGCATGTTACCTTTGCAAACAACATTTTTGGACTGTGTTCTTCTCAATAATAACTACGGGAACCCATTTGAAGCAATTTGTAAAAGCATTAAAAAAATAAATACATTTTTGGGCTCCAAATTTTGTTGTGCTCAAACCATGATTTTTCGGTGTTTCATGGTGGCAGAAACATGGTAAAAGAGAAATACACACTTTTGGAGTTTGTCCATCTCAATAAGAACTAAGGAAACGGATTTAATTTTTTTTTTCAACACCAGGAATTAAAAAACGTGTGTTGCTCCGATTTGGCTCAAACCTTGATTTTTATGATCCTCGCGGGATTAGAAAGTTGAGAAATCCAGGTTGCGTTTTGGACTCTTAAAAAAAAAAAAAAAGAAAAAAAAAAGTAAAAGGACCTCCATATATATATGGCATTGGTGCAGACAAGCAGGCTTTACTTGCTTCTTCTATTGTGTCTATTGATTCAATTATTTCGTCAGCATATATATGAGCTATCAAACGTGATTCTATCTTCAGTAGTTTTCGAACAAAAAATCTCCAAAGAAAATCCCCTTAAAATCGTCAAATGTGTTCATGTCGACGTTTTGCTTAAACGGTCAACATTTACATGATCACATTCTGAAGTGGAACTGTTAAACCACAAATTGTGAACAGATTGCAAAAAACAGAATTCGAATCAGAGATTTCCTTAGCGAGTGAGGTCCCTTTGAACATAGAGCCGAAAAACGCACTTTTTAAAAATGAGCATGTTCAAGGAGAGATTATTAAAATTCTAGGATGAAATTCAAAAATCGACTTCTACAATCCTCTTACGAATGTATTTATCTTCAAAATAAGCTATCACATGTAGCTATAGTCATAGAATTGAGGGAGGAGAAGATTTTCTAAGACGCGTACCCCAAAAACCGCGAAAGTTCACCAAAAATTCAGTTTTTTCGAAATAGCAAAATATCTATTGTTCCGGCAGAAAAATGGCCGTCGACCTTTTCGATGGGGAATGTTGTTGCGCACATTTTGGTGAAAATGTTGTTAAAATATCTTGAATAGTTTCCGAGCTATTAAGGTTTGAAGTTTTCACTTCAAGGGGTGATACCTCAAGATAGAAGTCGAAAATCCAAAAAAGTGGCTCATTATTATCTAAGTTCAGCCACAGGCTAGCATCCCTGCAAATGTCATGCAAATCGGCCCAGTGGTTACTTCAGCAACCTCTGGACAAAAAAAGTACAACTAATAATAGAGATGACCCCGGATAATAACAATAGGTCTTCCAGACATAGTCTTGAAGACCTAACTAGACAGAGTTACCTCCCTGCTCATGATTACTTGATCAACTTCGTATACCAGCTCTTACCCTAACCCTAACCCTAACCCTAACCCTAACCCTAACCCTAACATTAAATCCATTTTTGGAGATCAACATTGGATACATGACAAATGCATATATATATACCTTACAAAAATTATCTTCTTAAAAGGCAAAGGCTGGCTTCCCAAAAGACACATGACACCCAAATGAAACGGACTTAGAGTTACACGCCCGTGACTACGGGAACAAAATGTGACTTCAATTTGTTTAAAGGTAAGTAACTCTTGCTTTAGTATGTGCTTGAGTTAATTTGAAAACAGAGTGAAGTTCCCTTGTTAAAGGGAGTCTATTTGCAACTAGGATTGACACGTCAATACTGCAGGTCTTCAAGAATCCCGCTTCAAATGACCTTTGAGCATGTTACCTTTGCAAACAACATTTTTGGACTGTGTTCTTCTCAATAATAACTACGGGAACCCATTTGAAGCAATTTGTAAAAGCATTAAAAAAATAAATACATTTTTGGGCTCCAAATTTTGTTGTGCTCAAACCATGATTTTTCGGTGTTTCATGGTGGCAGAAACATGGTAAAAGAGAAATACACACTTTTGGAGTTTGTCCATCTCAATAAGAACTAAGGAAACGGATTTAATTTTTTTTTCAACACCAGGAATTAAAAAACGTGTGTTGCTCCGATTTGGCTCAAACCTTGATTTTTATGATCCTCGCGGGATTAGAAAGTTGAGAAATCCAGGTTGCGTTTTGGACTCTAAAAAAAAAAAAAAAAAAAAAAAAAAGTAAAAGGACCTCCATATATATATGGCATTGGTGCAGACAAGCAGGCTTTACTTGCTTCTTCTATTGTGTCTATTGATTCAATTATTTCGTCAGCATATATATGAGCTATCAAACGTGATTCTATCTTCAGTAGTTTTCGAACAAAAAATCTCCAAAGAAAATCCCCTTAAAATCGTCAAATGTGTTCATGTCGACGTTTTGCTTAAACGGTCAACATTTACATGATCACATTCTGAAGTGGAACTGTTAAACCACAAATTGTGAACAGATTGCAAAAAACAGAATTCGAATCAGAGATTTCCTTAGCGAGTGAGGTCCCTTTGAACATAGAGCCGAAAAACGCACTTTTTAAAAATGAGCATGTTCAAGGAGAGATTATTAAAATTCTAGGATGAAATTCAAAAATCGACTTCTACAATCCTCTTACGAATGTATTTATCTTCAAAATAAGCTATCACATGTAGCTATAGTCATAGAATTGAGGGAGGAGAAGATTTTCTAAGACGCGTACCCCAAAAACCGCGAAAGTTCACCAAAAATTCAGTTTTTTCGAAATAGCAAAATATCTATTGTTCCGGCAGAAAAATGGCCGTCGACCTTTTCGATGGGGAATGTTGTTGCGCACATTTTGGTGAAAATGTTGTTAAAATATCTTGAATAGTTTCCGAGCTATTAAGGTTTGAAGTTTTCACTTCAAGGGGTGATACCTCAAGATAGAAGTCGAAAATCCAAAAAAGTGGCTCATTATTATCTAAGTTCAGCCACAGGCTAGCATCCCTGCAAATGTCATGCAAATCGGCCCAGTGGTTACTTCAGCAACCTCTGGACAAAAAAAGTACAACTAATAATAGAGATGACCCCGGATAATAACAATAGGTCTTCCAGACATAGTCTTGAAGACCTAACTAGACAGAGTTACCTCCCTGCTCATGATCACTTGATCAACTTCGTATACCAGCTCTTACCCTAACCCTAACCCTAACCCTAACCCTAACCCTAACCCTAACATTAAATCCATTTTTGGAGATCAACATTGGATACATGACAAATGCATATATATATACCTTACAAAAATTATCTTCTTAAAAGGCAAAGGCTGGCTTCCCAAAAGACACATGACACCCAAATGAAACGGACTTAGAGTTACACGCCCGTGACTACGGGAACAAAATGTGACTTCAATTTGTTTAAAGGTAAGTAACTCTTGCTTTAGTATGTGCTTGAGTTAATTTGAAAACAGAGTGAAGTTCCCTTGTTAAAGGGAGTCTATTTGCAACTAGGATTGACACGTCAATACTGCAGGTCTTCAAGAATCCCGCTTCAAATGACCTTTGAGCATGTTACCTTTGCAAACAACATTTTTGGACTGTGTTCTTCTCAATAATAACTACGGGAACCCATTTGAAGCAATTTGTAAAAGCATTAAAAAAATAAATACATTTTTGGGCTCCAAATTTTGTTGTGCTCAAACCATGATTTTTCGGTGTTTCATGGTGGCAGAAACATGGTAAAAGAGAAATACACACTTTTGGAGTTTGTCCATCTCAATAAGAACTAAGGAAACGGATTTAATTTTTTTTTTCAACACCAGGAATTAAAAAACGTGTGTTGCTCCGATTTGGCTCAAACCTTGATTTTTATGATCCTCGCGGGATTAGAAAGTTGAGAAATCCAGGTTGCGTTTTGGACTCTTAAAAAAAAAAAAAAAGAAAAAAAAAAGTAAAAGGACCTCCATATATATATGGCATTGGTGCAGACAAGCAGGCTTTACTTGCTTCTTCTATTGTGTCTATTGATTCAATTATTTCGTCAGCATATATATGAGCTATCAAACGTGATTCTATCTTCAGTAGTTTTCGAACAAAAAATCTCCAAAGAAAATCCCCTTAAAATCGTCAAATGTGTTCATGTCGACGTTTTGCTTAAACGGTCAACATTTACATGATCACATTCTGAAGTGGAACTGTTAAACCACAAATTGTGAACAGATTGCAAAAAACAGAATTCGAATCAGAGATTTCCTTAGCGAGTGAGGTCCCTTTGAACATAGAGCCGAAAAACGCACTTTTTAAAAATGAGCATGTTCAAGGAGAGATTATTAAAATTCTAGGATGAAATTCAAAAATCGACTTCTACAATCCTCTTACGAATGTATTTATCTTCAAAATAAGCTATCACATGTAGCTATAGTCATAGAATTGAGGGAGGAGAAGATTTTCTAAGACGCGTACCCCAAAAACCGCGAAAGTTCACCAAAAATTCAGTTTTTTCGAAATAGCAAAATATCTATTGTTCCGGCAGAAAAATGGCCGTCGACCTTTTCGATGGGGAATGTTGTTGCGCACATTTTGGTGAAAATGTTGTTAAAATATCTTGAATAGTTTCCGAGCTATTAAGGTTTGAAGTTTTCACTTCAAGGGGTGATACCTCAAGATAGAAGTCGAAAATCCAAAAAAGTGGCTCATTATTATCTAAGTTCAGCCACAGGCTAGCATCCCTGCAAATGTCATGCAAATCGGCCCAGTGGTTACTTCAGCAACCTCTGGACAAAAAAAGTACAACTAATAATAGAGATGACCCCGGATAATAACAATAGGTCTTCCAGACATAGTCTTGAAGACCTAACTAGACAGAGTTACCTCCCTGCTCATGATCACTTGATCAACTTCGTATACCAGCTCTTACCCTAACCCTAACCCTAACCCTAACCCTAACCCTAACCCTAACATTAAATCCATTTTTGGAGATCAACATTGGATACATGACAAATGCATATATATATACCTTACAAAAATTATCTTCTTAAAAGGCAAAGGCTGGCTTCCCAAAAGACACATGACACCCAAATGAAACGGACTTAGAGTTACACGCCCGTGACTACGGGAACAAAATGTGACTTCAATTTGTTTAAAGGTAAGTAACTCTTGCTTTAGTATGTGCTTCAGTTAATTTGAAAACAGAGTGAAGTTCCCTTGTTAAAGGGAGTCTATTTGCAACTAGGATTGACACGTCAATACTGCAGGTCTTCAAGAATCCCGCTTCAAATGACCTTTGAGCATGTTACCTTTGCAAACAACATTTTTGGACTGTGTTCTTCTCAATAATAACTACGGGAACCCATTTGAAGCAATTTGTAAAAGCATTAAAAAAATAAATACATTTTTGGGCTCCAAATTTTGTTGTGCTCAAACCATGATTTTTCGGTGTTTCATGGTGGCAGAAACATGGTAAAAGAGAAATACACACTTTTGGAGTTTGTCCATCTCAATAAGAACTAAGGAAACGGATTTAATTTTTTTTTTCAACACCAGGAATTAAAAAACGTGTGTTGCTCCGATTTGGCTCAAACCTTGATTTTTATGATCCTCGCGGGATTAGAAAGTTGAGAAATCCAGGTTGCGTTTTGGACTCTAAAAAAAAAAAAAAGGAAAAAAAAAGTAAAAGGACCTCCATATATATATGGCATTGGTGCAGACAAGCAGGCTTTACTTGCTTCTTCTCTTGTGTCTATTGATTCAATTATTTCGTCAGCATATATATGAGCTATCAAACGTGATTCTATCTTCAGTAGTTTTCGAACAAAAAATCTCCAGAGAAAATCCCCTTAAAATCGTCAAATGTGTTCATGTCGACGTTTTGCTTAAACGGTCAACATTTACATGATCACATTCTGAAGTGGAACTGTTAAACCACAAATTGTGAACAGATTGCAAAAAACAGAATTCGAATCAGAGTTTTCCTTAGCGAGTGAGGTCCCTTTGAACATAGAGCCGAAAAACGCACTTTTTAAAAATGAGCATGTTCAAGGAGAGATTATTAAAATTCTAGGATGAAATTCAAAAATCGACTTCTACAATCCTCTTACGAATGTATTTATCTTCAAAATAAGCTATCACATGTAGCTATAGTCATAGAATTGAGGGAGGAGAAGATTTTCTAAGACGCGTACCCCAAAAACCGCGAAAGTTCACCAAAAATTCAGTTTTTTCGAAATAGCAAAAAATCTATTGTTCCGGCAGAAAAAAGGCCGTCGACCTTTTCGATGGGGAATGTTGTTGCGCACATTTTGGTGAAAATGTTGTTAAAATATCTTGAATAGTTTCCGAGCTATTAAGGTTTGAAGTTTTCACTTCAAGGGGTGATACCTCAAGATAGAAGTCGAAAATCCAAAAAAGTGGCTCATTATTATCTAAGTTCAGCCACAGGCTAGCATCCCTGCAAATGTCATGCAAATCGGCCCAGTGGTTACTTCAGAAACCTCTGGACAAAAAAAGTACAACTAATAATAGAGATGAACCCGGATAATAACAATAGGTCTTCCAGACATAGTCTTGAAGACCTAACTAGACAGAGTTACCTCCCTGCTCATGAACACTTGATCAACTTCGTATACCAGCTCTTACCCCTAGCTCTAACCCTAACCCTAACCCTAACCCTAACCCTAACCCTAACCCTTGCACCTTAACCCTAACCCCTAACCCCTAACCCCTTACCCCTTACCCCTAACCCCTTGCATCTTGCACCTTGCATCTTGCATCTTGCACATGCACATTGCATCTTGTACATTGCACCTTGCACCTTAGCCAATAACCATTGAACCTTGCCCTTTTCGTAAATCGAATCAATGTTCATTGAATTTACTAAAGTTATTGAAGTTAATTGCCATTGACAGAATGTTGTTAATAGCAAAGGCTTACATTAAATCCATTTTTGGAGATCAACATTGGATACATGACAAATGCATATATATATACCTTACAAAAATTATCTTCTTTAAAGGCAAAGGCTGGCTTCCCAAAAGACACATGACACCCAAATGAAACGGACTTAGAGTTACACGCCCGTGACTACGGGAACAAAATGTGACTTCAATTTGTTTAAAGGTAAGTAACTCTTGCTTTAGTATGTGCTTGAGTTAATTTGAAAACAGAGTGAAGTTCCCTTGTTAAAGGGAGTCTATTTGCAACTAGGATTGACACGTCAATACTGCAGGTCTTCAAGAATCCCGCTTCAAATGACCTTTGAGCATGTTACCTTTGCAAACAACATTTTTGGACTGTGTTCTTCTCAATAATAACTACGGGAACCCATTTGAAGCAATTTGTAAAAGCATTAAAAAAATAAATACATTTTTGGGCTCCAAATTTTGTTGTGCTCAAACCATGATTTTTCGGTGTTTCATGGTGGCAGAAACATGGTAAAAGAGAAATACACACTTTTGGAGTTTGTCCATCTCAATAAGAACTAAGGAAACGGATTTAATTTTTTTTTTCAACACCAGGAATTAAAAAACGTGTGTTGCTACGATTTGGCTCAAACCTTGATTTTTATGATCCTCGCGGGATTAGAAAGTTGAGAAATCCAGGTTGCGTTTTGGACTCTAAAAAAAAAAAAAGGAAAAAAAAAGTAAAAGGACCTCCATATATATATGGCATTGGTGCAGACAAGCAGGCTTTACTTGCTTCTTCTCTTGTGTCTATTGATTCAATTATTTCGTCAGCATATATATGAGCTATCAAACGTGATTCTATCTTCAGTAGTTTTCGAACAAAAAATCTCCAGAGAAAATCCCCTTAAAATCGTCAAATGTGTTCATGTCGACGTTTTGCTTAAACGGTCAACATTTACATGATCACATTCTGAAGTGGAACTGTTAAACCACAAATTGTGAACAGATTGCAAAAAACAGAATTCGAATCAGAGTTTTCCTTAGCGAGTGAGGTCCCTTTGAACATAGAGCCGAAAAACGCACTTTTTAAAAATGAGCATGTTCAAGGAGAGATTATTAAAATTCTAGGATGAAATTCAAAAATCGACTTCTACAATCCTCTTACGAATGTATTTATCTTCAAAATAAGCTATCACATGTAGCTATAGTCATAGAATTGAGGGAGGAGAAGATTTTCTAAGACGCGTACCCCAAAAACCGCGAAAGTTCACCAAAAATTCAGTTTTTTCGAAATAGCAAAAAATCTATTGTTCCGGCAGAAAAAAGGCCGTCGACCTTTTCGATGGGGAATGTTGTTGCGCACATTTTGGTGAAAATGTTGTTAAAATATCTTGAATAGTTTCCGAGCTATTAAGGTTTGAAGTTTTCACTTCAAGGGGTGATACCTCAAGATAGAAGTCGAAAATCCAAAAAAGTGGCTCATTATTATCTAAGTTCAGCCACAGGCTAGCATCCCTGCAAATGTCATGCAAATCGGCCCAGTGGTTACTTCAGAAACCTCTGGACAAAAAAAGTACAACTAATAATAGAGATGAACCCGGATAATAACAATAGGTCTTCCAGACATAGTCTTGAAGACCTAACTAGACAGAGTTACCTCCCTGCTCATGAACACTTGATCAACTTCGTATACCAGCTCTTACCCCTAGCTCTAACCCTAACCCTAACCCTAACCCTAACCCTAACCCTAACCCTTGCACCTTAACCCTAACCCCTAACCCCTAACCCCTTACCCCTTACCCCTAACCCCTTGCATCTTGCACCTTGCATCTTGCATCTTGCACATGCACATTGCATCTTGTACATTGCACCTTGCACCTTAGCCAATAACCATTGAACCTTGCCCTTTTCGTAAATCGAATCAATGTTCATTGAATTTACTAAAGTTATTGAAGTTAATTGCCATTGACAGAATGTTGTTAATAGCAAAGGCTTACATTAAATCCATTTTTGGAGATCAACATTGGATACATGACAAATGCATATATATATACCTTACAAAAATTATCTTCTTTAAAGGCAAAGGCTGGCTTCCCAAAAGACACATGACACCCAAATGAAACGGACTTAGAGTTACACGCCCGTGACTACGGGAACAAAATGTGACTTCAATTTGTTTAAAGGTAAGTAACTCTTGCTTTAGTATGTGCTTGAGTTAATTTGAAAACAGAGTGAAGTTCCCTTGTTAAAGGGAGTCTATTTGCAACTAGGATTGACACGTCAATACTGCAGGTCTTCAAGAATCCCGCTTCAAATGACCTTTGAGCATGTTACCTTTGCAAACAACATTTTTGGACTGTGTTCTTCTCAATAATAACTACGGGAACCCATTTGAAGCAATTTGTAAAAGCATTAAAAAAATAAATACATTTTTGGGCTCCAAATTTTGTTGTGCTCAAACCATGATTTTTCGGTGTTTCATGGTGGCAGAAACATGGTAAAAGAGAAATACACACTTTTGGAGTTTGTCCATCTCAATAAGAACTAAGGAAACGGATTTAATTTTTTTTTTCAACACCAGGAATTAAAAAACGTGTGTTGCTCCGATTTGGCTCAAACCTTGATTTTTATGATCCTCGCGGGATTAGAAAGTTGAGAAATCCAGGTTGCGTTTTGGACTCTAAAAAAAAAAAAAAGGAAAAAAAAAGTAAAAGGACCTCCATATATATATGGCATTGGTGCAGACAAGCAGGCTTTACTTGCTTCTTCTCTTGTGTCTATTGATTCAATTATTTCGTCAGCATATATATGAGCTATCAAACGTGATTCTATCTTCAGTAGTTTTCGAACAAAAAATCTCCAGAGAAAATCCCCTTAAAATCGTCAAATGTGTTCATGTCGACGTTTTGCTTAAACGGTCAACATTTACATGATCACATTCTGAAGTGGAACTGTTAAACCACAAATTGTGAACAGATTGCAAAAAACAGAATTCGAATCAGAGTTTTCCTTAGCGAGTGAGGTCCCTTTGAACATAGAGCCGAAAAACGCACTTTTTAAAAATGAGCATGTTCAAGGAGAGATTATTAAAATTCTAGGATGAAATTCAAAAATCGACTTCTACAATCCTCTTACGAATGTATTTATCTTCAAAATAAGCTATCACATGTAGCTATAGTCATAGAATTGAGGGAGGAGAAGATTTTCTAAGACGCGTACCCCAAAAACCGCGAAAGTTCACCAAAAATTCAGTTTTTTCGAAATAGCAAAAAATCTATTGTTCCGGCAGAAAAAAGGCCGTCGACCTTTTCGATGGGGAATGTTGTTGCGCACATTTTGGTGAAAATGTTGTTAAAATATCTTGAATAGTTTCCGAGCTATTAAGGTTTGAAGTTTTCACTTCAAGGGGTGATACCTCAAGATAGAAGTCGAAAATCCAAAAAAGTGGCTCATTATTATCTAAGTTCAGCCACAGGCTAGCATCCCTGCAAATGTCATGCAAATCGGCCCAGTGGTTACTTCAGAAACCTCTGGACAAAAAAAGTACAACTAATAATAGAGATGACCCCGGATAATAACAATAGGTCTTCCAGACATAGTCTTGAAGACCTAACTAGACAGAGTTACCTCCCTGCTCATGATCACTTGATCAACTTCGTATACCAGCTCTTACCCTAACCCTAACCCTAACCCTAACCCTAACCCTAACCCTAACATTAAATCCATTTTTGGAGATCAACATTGGATACATGACAAATGCATATATATATACCTTACAAAAATTATCTTCTTAAAAGGCAAAGGCTGGCTTCCCAAAAGACACATGACACCCAAATGAAACGGACTTAGAGTTACACGCCCGTGACTACGGGAACAAAATGTGACTTCAATTTGTTTAAAGGTAAGTAACTCTTGCTTTAGTATGTGCTTGAGTTAATTTGAAAACAGAGTGAAGTTCCCTTGTTAAAGGGAGTCTATTTGCAACTAGGATTGACACGTCAATACTGCAGGTCTTCAAGAATCCCGCTTCAAATGACCTTTGAGCATGTTACCTTTGCAAACAACATTTTTGGACTGTGTTCTTCTCAATAATAACTACGGGAACCCATTTGAAGCAATTTGTAAAAGCATTAAAAAAATAAATACATTTTTGGGCTCCAAATTTTGTTGTGCTCAAACCATGATTTTTCGGTGTTTCATGGTGGCAGAAACATGGTAAAAGAGAAATACACACTTTTGGAGTTTGTCCATCTCAATAAGAACTAAGGAAACGGATTTAATTTTTTTTTTCAACACCAGGAATTAAAAAACGTGTGTTGCTACGATTTGGCTCAAACCTTGATTTTTATGATCCTCGCGGGATTAGAAAGTTGAGAAATCCAGGTTGCGTTTTGGACTCTAAAAAAAAAAAAAGGAAAAAAAAAGTAAAAGGACCTCCATATATATATGGCATTGGTGCAGACAAGCAGGCTTTACTTGCTTCTTCTCTTGTGTCTATTGATTCAATTATTTCGTCAGCATATATATGAGCTATCAAACGTGATTCTATCTTCAGTAGTTTTCGAACAAAAAATCTCCAGAGAAAATCCCCTTAAAATCGTCAAATGTGTTCATGTCGACGTTTTGCTTAAACGGTCAACATTTACATGATCACATTCTGAAGTGGAACTGTTAAACCACAAATTGTGAACAGATTGCAAAAAACAGAATTCGAATCAGAGTTTTCCTTAGCGAGTGAGGTCCCTTTGAACATAGAGCCGAAAAACGCACTTTTTAAAAATGAGCATGTTCAAGGAGAGATTATTAAAATTCTAGGATGAAATTCAAAAATCGACTTCTACAATCCTCTTACGAATGTATTTATCTTCAAAATAAGCTATCACATGTAGCTATAGTCATAGAATTGAGGGAGGAGAAGATTTTCTAAGACGCGTACCCCAAAAACCGCGAAAGTTCACCAAAAATTCAGTTTTTTCGAAATAGCAAAAAATCTATTGTTCCGGCAGAAAAAAGGCCGTCGACCTTTTCGATGGGGAATGTTGTTGCGCACATTTTGGTGAAAATGTTGTTAAAATATCTTGAATAGTTTCCGAGCTATTAAGGTTTGAAGTTTTCACTTCAAGGGGTGATACCTCAAGATAGAAGTCGAAAATCCAAAAAAGTGGCTCATTATTATCTAAGTTCAGCCACAGGCTAGCATCCCTGCAAATGTCATGCAAATCGGCCCAGTGGTTACTTCAGAAACCTCTGGACAATAAAAGTACAACTAATAATAGAGATGACCCCGGATAATAACAATAGGTCTTCCAGACATAGTCTTGAAGACCTAACTAGACAGAGTTACCTCCCTGCTCATGATCACTTGATCAACTTCGTATACCAGCTCTTACCCTAACCCTAACCCTAACCCTAACCCTAACCCTAACCCTAACCCTAACCCTAACCCTTGCACCTTAACCCTAACCCCTAACCCCTAACCCCTTACCCCTTACCCCTAACCCCTTGCATCTTGCACCTTGCATCTTGCATCTTGCACATGCACATTGCATCTTGTACATTGCACCTTGCACCTTAGCCAATAACCATTGAACCTTGCCCTTTTCGTAAATCGAATCAATGTTCATTGAATTTACTAAAGTTATTGAAGTTAATTGCCATTGACAGAATATTGTTAATAGCAAAGGCTTACATTAAATCCATTTTTGGAGATCAACATTGGATACATGACAAATGCATATATATATACCTTACAAAAATTATCTTCTTAAAAGGCAAAGGCTGGCTTCCCAAAAGACACATGACACCCAAATGAAACGGACTTAGAGTTACACGCCCGTGACTACGGGAACAAATTGTGACTTCAATTTGTTTAAAGGTAAGTAACTCTTGCTTTAGTATGTGCTTCAGTTAATTTGAAAACAGAGTGAAGTTCCCTTGTTAAAGGGAGTCTATTTGCAACTAGGATTGACACGTCAATACTGCAGGTCTTCAAGAATCCCGCTTCAAATGACCTTTGAGCATGTTACCTTTGCAAACAACATTTTTGGACTGTGTTCTTCTCAATAATAACTACGGGAACCCATTTGAAGCAATTTGTAAAAGCATTAAAAAAATAAATACATTTTTGGGCTCCAAATTTTGTTGTGCTCAAACCATGATTTTTCGGTGTTTCATGGTGGCAGAAACATGGTAAAAGAGAAATACACACTTTTGGAGTTTGTCCATCTCAATAAGAACTAAGGAAACGGATTTAATTTTTTTTTTCAACACCAGGAATTAAAAAACGTGTGTTGCTACGATTTGGCTCAAACCTTGATTTTTATGATCCTCGCGGGATTAGAAAGTTGAGAAATCCAGGTTGCGTTTTGGACTCTAAAAAAAAAAAAAGGAAAAAAAAAGTAAAAGGACCTCCATATATATATGGCATTGGTGCAGACAAGCAGGCTTTACTTGCTTCTTCTCTTGTGTCTATTGATTCAATTATTTCGTCAGCATATATATGAGCTATCAAACGTGATTCTATCTTCAGTAGTTTTCGAACAAAAAATCTCCAAAGAAAATCCCCTTAAAATCGTCAAATGTGTTCATGTCGACGTTTTGCTTAAACGGTCAACATTTACATGATCACATTCTGAAGTGGAACTGTTAAACCACAAATTGTGAACAGATTGCAAAAAACAGAATTCGAATCAGAGTTTTCCTTAGCGAGTGAGGTCCCTTTGAACATAGAGCCGAAAAACGCACTTTTTAAAAATGAGCATGTTCAAGGAGAGATTATTAAAATTCTAGGATGAAATTCAAAAATCGACTTCTACAATCCTCTTACGAATGTATTTATCTTCAAAATAAGCTATCACATGTAGCTATAGTCATAGAATTGAGGGAGGAGAAGATTTTCTAAGACGCGTACCCCAAAAACCGCGAAAGTTCACCAAAAATTCAGTTTTTTCGAAATAGCAAAAAATCTATTGTTCCGGCAGAAAAAAGGCCGTCGACCTTTTCGATGGGGAATGTTGTTGCGCACATTTTGGTGAAAATGTTGTTAAAATATCTTGAATAGTTTCCGAGCTATTAAGGTTTGAAGTTTTCACTTCAAGGGGTGATACCTCAAGATAGAAGTCGAAAATCCAAAAAAGTGGCTCATTATTATCTAAGTTCAGCCACAGGCTAGCATCCCTGCAAATGTCATGCAAATCGGCCCAGTGGTTACTTCAGAAACCTCTGGACAAAAAAAGTACAACTAATAATAGAGATGACCCCGGATAATAACAATAGGTCTTCCAGACATAGTCTTGAAGACCTAACTAGACAGAGTTACCTCCCTGCTCATGATCACTTGATCAACTTCGTATACCAGCTCTTACCCTAACCCTAACCCTAACCCGAACCCTAACCCTAACCCTAACCCTAACCCATCTCGGAGGGGGTACGTATATTTTTCTCTTTTTTTTGAAAAAATTAAAAATAAAGGCTTTTTTCTGGAAAAGACATTTAAGAGTGTGTTTGTAATGATATTAAAAGTATTTAGAGTGGTTTGAGGCCAAGTTAAGGGGAAAATTGGTTTTCACCCAAAAGTACGTACCCCCATCTCGGAGGGGGTACGTATATTTTTCTTTTTTTTTGAAAAAATTAAAAATAAAGGCTTTTTTCTGGAAAAGACATTTAAGAGTGTGTTTGTAATGATATTAAAAGTGTTTAGAGTGGTTTGAGGCCAAATTCAGGGGGAAAATGGATTTCACCCAAAAGTACGTACCCCCATCTCGGAGGGGGTAGGTATATTTTTCTTTTTTTTTGAAAAAATTCAAAATAAAGGCTTTTTTCTGGAAAAGACATTTAAGAGTGTGTTTGTAATGATATTAAAAGTATTTAGAGTGGTTTGAGGCCAAATTCAGGGGAAAAATTGATTTCACCCATATGTACGTACCCCCATCTCGGAGGGGGTACGTACATTTTTCTTTTTTTTTTCGAAAAAATTCAAAATAAAGGCTTTTTTCTGGAAATGACATTTAAGAGAGTGTTTGTAATGATATTAGAAGTGTTAAGAGTGGTTTGAGGCCAAATTCAGGGGGGAAATGGATTTCACCCAAAAGTACGTACCACCATCTGGGGTACGTACATTTTTATTTTTTTGGGAAAAAAAATCAAAATAAAGGCTTTTTTCTGGAAAAAGACATTTAAGAGAGTGTTTGTAATGATATTAAGAGTGTTTAGAGTGGTTTGAGGCAAAATTCAGGGGGAAAATGGAATTCACCCAAAAGTACGTACCCCCATCTCGGAGGGGTACGTACATTTTTCCTTTAAAAAAAAAAAAAATCAAAATAAAGGCTTTTTTCTGGAAAAGACATTTAAGAGTGTGTTTGTAATGATATTAAGAGTGTTTAGAGTGGTTTGAGGCCAAATTCAGGGGGAAAATGGATTTCACCCAAAAGAACGTACCCCCATCTCGGAGAGGGTATGTACATTTTTAATTTGTTTCGAAAGAATTCAAAATAAAGGCTTTTTTCTGGAAAAAACATTTAAGAGTGTGTTTGTAATGATATTAGAATTGTTTAGAGTGGTTTGAGGCCAAGTTAAGGGGAAAATTGGTTTTCACCCAAAAGTACGTACCCCATCTCGGAGGGGTACGTACATTTTTCCTTTTAAAAAAATAAAAATAAAAATAAAGGCTTTTTTCTGGAAAAGACATTTAAGAGTGTGTTTGTAATGTTATTAAAAGTGTTTAGAGTGGTTTGAGGCCAAATTCAGGGGGAAAATGGATTTCACCCAAAAGAACGTACCCCCATCTCGGAGAGGGTATGTACAGTTGTCCAATAAAGAAAGTACCAAGTTTCGCGAAATTTCGCGAAACTCACGCGAAACTCACGCGAAAGTTTCGAGAAAATCTCGCGTGAGTTTCGCGAAAGTTTCGCGTGAGTTTCGCGAAAGTTTCGCGTGAGTTTCGCGAAAATTTCGCGTGTGTTTCGCGAAAATTTCGCGTGTGTTTCGCGTGAGTTTCGCGAAAATTTCGCGTGAGTTTCGCGTGTGTTTCGCGAAAGTATCTCGTGTGTTTCGCGAAAGTTTTGAATGTTTTCATTTCATATGTCTTTGAAAAACATTTTCCCGTGGATGCGTGGTATTTATGCTTGAGATTGGAGAGAGGCTAGATGTAGCAGATGTGTCAAATATTATATCATTACTATAGTCTGATTGAATGTGTTTCAGTACCGTAACAGATATATTACCTTGTTTAATTGCCGATTGATCATAAGAAACTGAATTCTCGTACACATGTGATAATTTCATGTCTAATACATTTGAAATACATTTGATATGCCAGATGTTTTGCAACAACGTAGTAAAGGGTTTAAAGAAGTGTGACGACAGTGACATGTTCAAATTTCAATGTATATGGTATATTAAATGTCTATGAGCGCGAGTTATGCTTTCATATTTGAATAGGTAACATAATTAACTCATTAACGCCGACAGGTAATTAACAGCTCAACGCCTGGCCCGCCAGGTCCACTAGCACCTGGGTGCAGCGAGGCCAATTAGACTTCGTCACCTCTGATTTAGCGAGAGCGAGTGGCATGTCATAAACATGACTGATTGTTTGTTGTGTCTTGCATAACGATCAAAAGTAGACAGGAAATGGGTGATACGGAACTATTGTAAATGATGAAACATTAAGATATCCGATATTGAATTTATTTGCTGCTTGTTAGTTAAGTATTGTCAGATCTTACAGATGAACAATTATGATATATACAGTGCTGTGATAAGTTTGCCAAACTTAACATCCTGTAAGATATCTATTTAATCAATGTGTAAAAGTGAACGTCTTTATTTACCTGCATTTATATTTATTCTTGGTCTGTATCACTTGTAACTGTTTGTCACTTAGTATAGTTACATGTTTTTAAAATTTGGATATTTTGTATGTATTAGACGAGACAAAAATACTTTTATTATAACAGTGTGAAAGTTTTCATTTTACAATTAGGGAATTTAGGGAAAAGGGTATTATTGAACACTAAAATAATGCCAGCAAGTTTATGAATATGTTTAAAGAGTGTATTATTTATATCTACCGCCGACAGTGAAAACAAAAAAACACGTTATAGAAGAAGAAGAGAAGAAAGAGGAAAAGTATTTTATTTCGGTGTCACGTGCATACATACATTTCACATATGGCATAATATAACAATATTCACATGATATAAAAACATTGCAGATAAAAAGATAGCACCCGGTCTACAAAGGCCTACGAGGCACCATATTACTTTGTTCATATTAAAATATAGATGAATATGGATATAAAACATTGCATATACAAGGATGGAATTATTAAAATTAAGTGAGGCGCAACCTCCGTCTGTATATTAAGGCAGCCAGTGGCTTACATAACCTACTGCTAGATAATAAATATACAGCCTGGTCAGTCGGGTTGAGATGTAGAAAGGAAGGGTCAGCCGAAGATACAGATTTCCAAAATTCATACTTTAAATCTGAGTAAAAATTACAAACAGCGAGAAAGTGAATTTCATCCTCTGTACAGTTACTGTTACAGAATTTACATAATATTTGATCAAGAGGTACTTTAGGACGGGAAAACATACCTAATTCTATTTCTAAGGGAAAAGTGCCACATCGTAATTTGCTTAGTATACTGAGGTGTGAACGCTGAAAAGAAGCTGAAACATAAGATTCAGTATTTAGGGAATGTTTAAATAAGCGGTAAGTCCGCAACTTATTACCATTACACTGACCATGCACTATCATTCCATAGATGAAATAACCTATCCGCTCTATCCTTATTCATTAAATAATTCCTAGCAGAAGTAAACTCACTCTCAGAGATAGACATATATATAAACATTCAATAATCCTATTTCTCACCGACATGTGTTTATTTACAAATGTTGTGTAGACTTGTGATTATTGAGAAGCCTTTCACAGAGAGGTACACGCGATTTGCGATGGTCGCCAGCATGAAAGGGAAATACTGAAAGCGAGGACTAACGAAACAAATAAATGATGTTTATATACTTGAATATATTTGAAACATATAAAACTAAAACATGGTTAAATTTGGGATAACACTACCTTCAATAGTACAAATTCTTGTACTTTTTCGGGTCGAGTCCCATGCGGGATTCGAACCCACGCCCTCAGAGTAAGGCAACTATCGCTAGCATTGACTGTACCAACAGCTTACCACACGACCATTTCGCCTCGAAATAATAAAATATTTTGATCGCTCAACTTACATCGTATTTGAAGTAAATGCGCAAGACATCATTGACATTCGATGCTCAAACATGATTGCATAAAACGCTACATATAGGGGCGTGACTTTAGGAGGAAGATTGTCCAATAATATGCTTGTTTTACATCGGTCACGCACCTGTCACCTGTCATTCAATTAGGATGTGTCTCCGTCTGATTTGTAATCCCTAGACTGTTATTTCAAGGTCAAATATGTTATTTCTATACTCTAATTGAATGTGTATTCGCGTAAGTATCAATCCCGTAACTAAATAGCATCTTGCGTTTATTGCCAATGAATCAACAGAAATCACTAAATACACCGGATGTATTGTTATATGAGATACCCAAGCTGACACTTCATTTACTGAACTCAAAATACAATTGAAACATAGTATATGGTTTACGGGTAATGATTAAGTTATTCCGTTATGCTCACTCGCTGTGAGGAGCTAATTAATGTGTCGCATATGTGCGGCTCTCAGCCTTAATGAGTTAACTATTAATATGAAAATAGATTCTTACAATTTAATAAGTTCAGCCAGACAACGTAAGAATACTTTAGAAATCATTCCTAATAAAGTGTATCAAAATCATAACTATGTAAAGTAACTATGTTCTTTTTTATCCGACATGTGTTTACTAAATGGTGAGTATTTACTATAAAGTGGGTTTCAATAGGTCGTATTATCCATACTTAAGTGACTCTCTATCCAAATGAGTGGTTATAGGAATTAGTTTCCTGTGATCAAAGTTGTAGTGATAAGCATAAGCGACACTCGAGGAATTTGCAGTAATGATGCGTCAACAAATTGAAGTCAATGAACGTAGATGCCGCCATGTCACTAACATCATTTCCATATTTCATATCAGTTTACTTTAAATACCAAACCGTATGTCCTGAAAACCACTTTGAAATAATAATGCAGCACCTCATGTGTGTTGGAACATAACTTAAGACTATCAAGCAGCATACTCTCATGTTTGAAGCAGTGTATATCATGTAACGAGATATATGTCATCACAGGCATTCAAAATCGATTTTATCCGGCGGAAATATATTCCGTTCGTCCCGTCATTAACAGTGAAACCTAGCATACTGTACTGCTCTTTATTATCACGACAATCTTGTGAACTCTTGTCAATGAATGAATGAATGAATGAATGAATGAATGAATGAATGAATGAATGAATGAATGAATGAATGAATGAATGAATGAATGAATGAATGAATGAATGAATGAATGAATGAATGAATGAATGAATGAATGAATGAATGAATGAATGAATGAAGTTCACAAAAGTGACATAGAGAAATAACGACAGTTTACAATATTATTATGAGAGCATACTAGACAAGATTTTTACATAGTTACAAACTTTCCACAGTAGTGCGTTATGCTTACAGAGCATAAGAGATATGAATTGATCTCTAGAAGGGTTATTACAATAATAAAGTGGTAAAAATGACCTTCTTATATTATTATAACATGGACAAAACAACAGGAGCTGAGCCTCATTACCGAGGGCACTTTTACAAAATGTACGTAATCTATATTCTTAGTTAACATTATATCAACTTCAAATTTCAATAGAAAGTCCGTGATTACAAGTTCTAGTTCTAGTAAACCAACTGTAAACATTTAATGGAAAGTGTAATAGGTACATGTATGTTTCTAGATTTGGGGATTGTTTTAAAATATTATAGTAGTAGCCTTTAGAAGATGTAGATTTACAATTGTTCCAGCGTTGAACAAACTGGTTACATAATATAGATTTAACGGTACCTTAATGCCACAATCTGTTTGTGCAGTTTTTTTTATATATATAACCTAATGTAATTTAAACCAGTACCTTCCAAGGTAATTTAAAAAAAAACTTTGATAAGAGGTAAATATATATATTTGGATCACAAGCAGTCATTGATAACATAAGTCTATATAAAATGCTGGACAATGTACATGTATGAGTAGATGAGATAAGTTTGCACCAGTATGATATGATTCGAACCTTAACAAGAACATGTAACGGCAATCTTCCCAATTCATCATATACGCTATAATCTTGGGTTGACTGTTTTACTTAATTACAAAATTTCAAGTGTACTCTTTCAAGAATAACACACTTTTCGAAACCCAAACTTTGGAACCATACAACAAAATTGGCTGTACAAGGTTGTCGAACAGTTTAAACTGACAATCAATTGGTATATCTAACAATCTCATTTTTCTAAAAACAGCATGCATAGCTCTAGAAATTTGCTCAGCATCTTCCAGCGAATACCTCACACGAATTAACGCAGACGACAAAGAGAACAAGACCCACCACGTGTCACTCCCCCTCTGACATGTGACATATGTGTCTATTCAACCGTTCGATATTATTCCCAATCGATCATTACTTGCAAATTACTGACAGATTTGTATCCTGTTCTTATGTATACCATTTCTAAATGCCCTTCAAAGACCAGATGTGTATTAGATGCGATACTATATAAACTGTGTCTCAAGTGCTGTTTGCATTACACATCTCATACGATAACTAACGGTATATTTACAATACACAAACTGTTATGTCATGTCTAGGTTTACCATGAGACGAAACGATTGGATAAGTTAACAAAAACGAATCAACTGCTATATTGTTAAAAACAATTGACCACGCACACACACACACATATACACACGCGCGCGCGCTTTTGATAACCCCTGGATGATTCCTTGTATACACAAACCACAACGTCAAAGCCTTGCCGCAGGTCCATCTGTCTTGGATGACCTAAAGGGTGTCGATCCCGCTTGAAGACACAAATCGTAGCTATAGAGACTGACATCGGCTTTCGTTTCATAACACAATAAAACAATCAGCACAAGACAGTTTCCTGTCATCAAACTTGCCAGAGAAATCCGGCATGAAAATCATTTGGATATTATCTGGAGCGAGACGACAATCAGTGATATAAACAATATAATATGTATAATGTCGTAATGAGATATAAAGTGTAAAGTTTCGTAAAATGTACCGAAGTGCTTCCAAATTGCTGTTTTAGTGATGAAAGAATAAAATCCAGGTTTTGGCAGTAAAATATACACTATGTTTAAAAAGTAGAATACAGTTATCTTCATCATAGTGCTCTGTAAATTTGGGATAGCCTAAAAGACATGTTCTTACAACGTTTCACTCAACTCATCATACACACGGCAATGACCAAGCAAAGGCAAATATATTTTATGGATGATCACATTCTTTATTTCACAATGGCGACGATTCGGTATAGATCCTTATACCGTCATCAAGCATATAGCAGAGGTTGTTTTATAGCAGATTATACAGGGTACATATTTGTATGATAAAGAGAAAATAATTACAATCAAATGAGATAAAAATGAATTACAAGGTTTAAACGAGTGGAGTTGTGATAACAAGGAGGAGATCTGTAAGTAACCAGCGAGTGCTAAGTTAATTAGCATGCGGGGCAGATGAGAGGACAAATGCAGGATGAGGGTACCGATTAGTGGGGAGGGGAAGTCAGAATGAGTAGGAACACTTGCAGTACACTGAAAACACACTCTTTATTGGTATATCTTCCCGTTTGCAAATGCAAATGCGACCGATCGAACAATATGTCAGAGAGACGGTTGAGTTATAGAATATTTTTTATGGGCAGATGAAATTGCAGTTTTAACGAAGAAAACGAAACTGGAATTTTAGACTTTATGAACAGTTTTAGAACATTAATTTAAATCACCTATTCAACACAGATGTGAGAACAGAAGAAACTCTTAGTGAACACAGTGGGAGAACTATGTTTTCAAGTTACAAAGTTACCTGGAATGAGGCACTAAATGTAGATGATTACAGAAAACTACGAACATATAAGACTATTAAACATGCATATGGATGCGAATAAATATGTCAATGTCAACATGCCAAGGACGCATCGAAGTGGGAGAGGTATTAAGATAGGCTGTTAGCCTGTTTACCAATCCCTTTCTTTTTTAGAAAAAAATATTGTTTAAACCACACATCGAAGTGCGCTAGCTATATTAAGATGCGTTGTGGCACCCCTGAAGATAGAGACTGGCCGATATGAGAGGATCCCTGTAGAAACAAGACTATGGTTAAATTTTTTAAACTGCGTTGAAGACGAAGCACATATGCTACTAAAGTGTCCGTTATACACACATTACAAGTGATTTGTAACTGTCACACACATGCAGATTCTTAAAATTTCGATACGTTCTTAATTTGTTACGTCCCGTTCTACCATTTGGCTCATGTAAGAAATCACACTACTCATTCATATGTACTTCTGCATACACACATGTATAACTTGTACTCGTCCACATACACGCTTAAAACTGATATCACCGTCAACATAAACGATACATTCTTCAGTTTGCTTTCACTTGAAAACTCTAACTTTTCACTCGTCCACCCGCACATCTCTCCGACCACATAAAAAGATTTATTATTTATTTAATCTAATTAAACTATGTTCCTTCATCGATATCTAAGCCTTAAGAGCAATTACAAATAATAACGCGTGTGGTTTTGATGTTGTATAAAGGATAGTATTAAAGGATTTTTACAATTCCTGTTAATTGTGGAATTGATGTGTATATCACATGTTATCATCAATTCTGTCCTGTATATTGCATTCCAAATACACAGACCTCTCACATAACTTTGTACCGTTGTCTCTCGTTAGGTAATTTATGACGTGTCTTTTGAAGTCGCCGCTGTTAGGCGATTTGGGTAATTAGTCAGCTATCTTTGACTGGAACTCAATTGAAGAATAAGAAGTTATATATCCTTATGTTGTTGTTTTTATTTCAACAATTAAAAATGTGGTTCGTTTATGATGAAAACTGTGTATTTCCACAATATTAACAGAAATGGTTACATGAATGCCTCTCCTGGGACAAACAAACCTATTGTAACCTATAATCAATTTTATAAATTTCAGAAGTACAAATGTGGGTTTAAATAGAAAGGTGTATGGTAATGTCGCTTTGCGACCAATGTAATCCACGTTTATGTATGCTGCTTGTTTTGGGTGTAAACTGAGCAAGCCTCGAATTTGGATAGGAGGTAGGGCGCCTTAACTCGTCACGTAGGTCACTTGTATATTATTGATACAGTACTATTATAAAATCGAGCTCTCTATGATATTCGGAGTTTTCAGTGAATTCACCTTCTTCACAATGTTAACAAGTTTATCAGTTTACGGTATATCCTGATTCTTCAAGTGTTCGGGAAGTTCTCGTGTATCTATTTCAATTTGTTGAGTTGATGTTTTGATTTATAGTATCGTTAAGCACCGAGAGAATTATTAAACACTAAAATTGCGTAACAAAGCCTTACATACATTTTTATAGGTATACAAATGTTAATTATTGGTATTAATTTATACGATGCAGCAAATATGTACAAGCACTTTTCGAGTTTATTGTTAGTATTCAATACTTTTAGGATATAAACCAGCTCGCTATTCCCATTGCACATGTTTATAAAGATTCAAATGCACTTTACCACTACTGTGGGGAACGAGGTATATAAAATGGAATTGACTATATAATAAAATATATTCCCTTATTGCGAATTTACAGGCATTGTCTTTATAGAAAGTGATTTCTTGTACCATTTATCTAATATATGTGTATACTTTATTAAAGTCTCACACGCACAAGTACATTTTAAATACAATACATTTTACAACAGTATAAAACCCTGTGTCGAGGCAAAAATTCGCTTATGAGACATTAAAAGCTTATGAGACGCTAAAAGCTAAATATTTTCTTACATAAGTGCTAAAATCATGTCATATAACATGGTTATATTTGGGATAACAAATGTTAACAAATGTTATCCCAAATATAACAATGTTATATTTCTGTCATTGTCATGGCAATGATATTTCTCGTCGTTTAAACTCACGTGAAATTGAATATGCTAACATATTTATAAATGATAAATAAAAATTTGTGAATATCATTTAAGTTACAACATAGACAATTACACGTTAAGACATTGCTGTCCTTGATGCATGAACGTATTCTCAGAACTGTACTGTAATGCCGGAAAAGTATGTAATTAAACTTCAATACACAGCGTTAACAGGTGCAGATGCCATCTCCTGGAGACTTTTTTTTATTGCATAAGACCGATTCATTCCCGTGGATTAGAATATCTAACGAGCGTGAAAACAAACTAGGTGGGCTGTCAGTGTGCGCGTGCATGGTCCAGTGGTCTTAAACTACAGATGAGAAGTGTGTTTATAACCACGTGGCTATTACTTCTTATCCACACACATAGCGGTTATTCCTAGCTAACAAGACCTGGATTAATTAATCTTGTCTATCTGGGATTAGGATTAGCCTAGTCAGTCTCGTCGAAGGGGAGAGATTATATACAGGAAATCTTAAATCAAAGAAAACGTTTAATAGAATTTAGCTTAGATAGTATGGATTGATGGTTTGATAGTTGCGCCTCACTTAATTTTAATTTTAATGATTACTCCATCCTTGTATATTCAATGTTTTATACCCATATTTATCTATATTTTAATATGAAAAAGTAATATGGTGTCTCATAGGCCTTTATCCCAAATATAACTATCCCAAATATAACTAGGCCGGGTGCTATCTTTTTATCTGCAATGTTTTTATATAATGTGAATGTTGTTTTATTATGCCATATGTGAAATGTATGTAAGCACGTGACACCAAAATAAACTACTTTTCTTCTTCTTCTTCTTCTATTTGTTTCAAATCAATTTATTTTAAGTATGTGGATACTTTTATTTTTTATAGATTGTCCATTTGTTGTATTATAAAACAAATAAATTACACATACATCCCTGAACGTTTAAGTGTTATATTTATAAGGAATCATAGTAAATATTGTTGTTTGACTGCAATTACCGTTGAAGGCAAATGGTGTTGTTAAGTGAATAGTTGAAATCATAGATCATTGAGAGAGAGAGAGAGAGAGAGAGAGAGAGAGAGAGAGAGAGAGAGAGAGAGAGAGGGGGAGGAGAGAGAGAGAGAGAGAGAGAGAGAGAGAGAGAGAGAGAGAGAGAGAGAGAGAGAGAGAGAGAGAGAGAGAGAGAGAGAGAGAGGGGGGGAGAGAGGGAGAGAGAGGGAGAGAGAGAGAGCGAGAGAGAGAGAGCGAGAGAGAGAGAGAAAGAGAGAGAGAGAGAGAGAGAGGGGGAGAGAGAGAGAGAGAGAGAGAGAGAGAGAGAGAGAAAGAGAGAGAGAGAGAGAGAGGGGGAGAGGGAGAGAGATGTTTATTAAAATGTCACGTTCTTTTAAAAAAATACAATACTGATATACATACAATATTAGAAAACGCACCCGGCCGTATTGCCTATGAGACACTAAAATCATTTCATATCACATTAATAACATAACATGAAGGCAGCGGCATTTGAGTGTGCGTGGCTTAAATATTTGTAGAGCACGTGCACTTACACGATAGCTTGAACATAGATTGATTATTGAATTTATCATCGACCGATCGGTTTATTTCTTAAGTAATTGTCCTTGATATACATATCTCAGATATAAGCTATTTAAAAAATGTTTAATATTTAACCCAAATTTCACCCCGTTATCAGATATTGAAAAAGCTTTATTCCTTCTACAAATGGAAAACATTGTTAATCCACTGGCCGCTTTAGTTAGTTGTTTGTTTAAACGTAAGCTTTCATCTCAATGATCTATATCTTTCTTGTCCTCCAAAATGTGTGATATATTTGTATTGTAATCTTATAACTAGTATATTCAAAAAAGCTTTTATTTTGAATTCTTTCGAAAAAAATTAAAAATGTACGTACCCTCTCCGAGATGGGGGTACGTTCTTTTGGGTGAAATCCATTTTCCCCCTGAATTTGGCCTCAAAACACTCTCAACACTTTTAATAACATTACAAACACACTTTTCAATGTCTTTTCCAGAAAAAAGCCCTTATTTTGATTTTTTTTTTTAAAAGGAAAAATGTACGTACCCCTCCGAGATGGGGGTACGTACTTTTGGGTGAATTCCATTTTCCCCCTGAATTTTGCCTCAAACCACTCTAAACACTCTTAATATCATTACAAACACTCTCTTAAATGTCTTTTCCAGAAAAAAGCCTTTATTTTGATTTTTTTTCCCAAAAAAATAAAAATGTACGTACACCAGATGGTGGTACGTACTTTTGGGTGAAATCCATTTTCCCCCTGAATTTGGCCTCAAACCACTCTTAACACTTCTAATATCATTACAAACACTCTCTTAAATGTCTTTTCCAGAAAAAAGCCTTTATTTTGAATTTTTTCCCAAACAAAAAAGAAAAATGTACGTACCCCCCCCGAGATGGGGGTACGTACATATGGGTGAAATCAATTTTTCCCCTGAATTTGGCCTCAAACCACTCTAAATACTTTTAATATCATTACAAACACACTCTTAAATGTCTTTTCCAGAAAAAAGCCTTTATTTTGAATTTTTTCAAAAAAAAAGAAAAATATACCTACCCCCTCCGAGATGGGGGTACGTACTTTTGGGTGAAATCCATTTTCCCCCTGAATTTGGCCTCAAACCACTCTTAACACTTTTAATATCATTACAAACACTCTCTTAAATGTCTTTTCCAGAAAAAAGCCTTTCTTTTGATTTTTTTCTAAAAAAATGAAAAATGTACGTATCCCCTCCGAGGTGGCTGTACGTACTTTTGGGTGAAATCCATTTTCCCCCTGAATTTGGCCTCAAACCACACTTAACACTTTTAATATCATTACAAACACTCTCTTAAATGTCTTTTCCAGAAAAAGCCTTTATTTTTAATTTTTTCAAAAAAAAAGAAAAATGTACGTACCCCCTCCGAGATGGGGGTACGTACTTTTGGGTGAAATCCATTTTAACCCTGAATTTGGCCTCAAACCACTCTTAACACTTTTAATATCATTACAAACACTCTCTTAAATGTCTTTTCCAGAAAAAAGCCTTTATTTTGATTTTTTTCTAAAAAAATGAAAAATGTACGTATCCCCTCCGAGGTGGATGTACGTACTTTTGGGTGAAATCCATTTTCCCCCTGAATTTGGCCTCAAACCACTCTTAACACTTTTAATATCATTACAAACACTCTCTTAAATGTCTTTTCCAGAAAAAGCCTTTATTTTCAATTTTTTCCAAAAAAAAGAAAACTGTACGTACCCCCTCCGAGATGGGGGTACGTACTTTTGGGTGAAATCCATTTTCCCCCTGAATTTGGCCTCAAACCACTCTAAACACTTTTAATATCATTACAAACACACTCTTAAATGTCTTTTCCAGAAAAAAGCCTTTATTTTTAATTTTTTCAACAAAAAAAGAAAAATATACGTACCCCCTCCGAGATGGGGGTACGTACTTTTGGGTGAAAACCAATTTTCCCCTTAACTTGGCCTCAAACCACTCTAAACACTTCTAATATCATTACAAACACACTCTTAAATGTTTTTTTCCAGAAAAAAGCCTTTATTTTGAATTCTTTCCAAAAAAATTAAAAATGTACGTACCCTCTCCGAGATGGGGATACGTTCTTTTGGGTGAAATCCATTTTCCACCTGAATTTGGCCTCAAACCACTCTAAACACTTTTAATATCATTACAAATACTCTCTTAAATGTCTTTTTCAGAAAAAAGCCTTTATTTTGAATTTTTTCCAAAGAATGAAAAATTTACGTACCCCCTCCGAGATGGGGTTACGTACATGTACTTTTGGGTGTAATCCATTTTCCCCCCTGAATTTGGCCTCAAAACACTCTCAACACTTTTAATAACATTACAAACACACTTTTCAATGTCTTTTCCAGAAAAAAGCCCTTATTTTGATTTTTTTTTTTAAAAGGAAAAATGTACGTACCCCTCCGAGATGGGGGTACGTACTTTTGGGTGAATTCCATTTTCCCCCTGAATTTTGCCTCAAACCACTCTAAACACTCTTAATATCATTACAAACACTCTCTTAAATGTCTTTTCCAGAAAAAAGCCTTTATTTTGATTTTTTTTCCCAAAAAAATAAAAATGTACGTACACCAGATGGTGGTACGTACTTTTGGGTGAAATCCATTTTCCCCCTGAATTTGGCCTCAAACCACTCTTAACACTTCTAATATCATTACAAACACTCTCTTAAATGTCTTTTCCAGAAAAAAGCCTTTATTTTGAATTTTTTCCCAAACAAAAAAGAAAAATGTACGTACCCCCTCCGAGATGGGGGTACGTACATATGGGTGAAATCAATTTTTCCCCTGAATTTGGCCTCAAACCACTCTAAATACTTTTAATATCATTACAAACACACTCTTAAATGTCTTTTCCAGAAAAAAGCCTTTATTTTGAATTTTTTCAAAAAAAAAGAAAAATATACCTACCCCCTCCGAGATGGGGGTACGTACTTTTGGGTGAAATCCATTTTCCCCCTGAATTTGGCCTCAAACCACTCTTAACACTTTTAATATCATTACAAACACTCTCTTAAATGTCTTTTCCAGAAAAAAGCCTTTCTTTTGATTTTTTTCTAAAAAAATGAAAAATGTACGTATCCCCTCCGAGGTGGCTGTACGTACTTTTGGGTGAAATCCATTTTCCCCCTGAATTTGGCCTCAAACCACTCTTAACACTTTTAATATCATTACAAACACTCTCTTAAATGTCTTTTCCAGAAAAAGCCTTTATTTTTAATTTTTTCAAAAAAAAAGAAAAATGTACGTACCCCCTCCGAGATGGGGGTACGTACTTTTGGGTGAAATCCATTTTAACCCTGAATTTGGCCTCAAACCACTCTTAACACTTTTAATATCATTACAAACACTCTCTTAAATGTCTTTTCCAGAAAAAAGCCTTTATTTTGATTTTTTTCTAAAAAAATGAAAAATGTACGTATCCCCTCCGAGGTGGATGTACGTACTTTTGGGTGAAATCCATTTTCCCCCTGAATTTGGCCTCAAACCACTCTTAACACTTTTAATATCATTACAAACACTCTCTTAAATGTCTTTTCCAGAAAAAGCCTTTATTTTCAATTTTTTCCAAAAAAAAGAAAACTGTACGTACCCCCTCCGAGATGGGGGTACGTACTTTTGGGTGAAATCCATTTTCCCCCTGAATTTGGCCTCAAACCACTCTAAACACTTTTAATATCATTACAAACACACTCTTAAATGTCTTTTCCAGAAAAAAGCCTTTATTTTTAATTTTTTCAACAAAAAAAGAAAAATATACGTACCCCCTCCGAGATGGGGGTACGTACTTTTGGGTGAAAACCAATTTTCCCCTTAACTTGGCCTCAAACCACTCTAAACACTTCTAATATCATTACAAACACACTCTTAAATGTTTTTTTCCAGAAAAAAGCCTTTATTTTGAATTCTTTCCAAAAAAATTAAAAATGTACGTACCCTCTCCGAGATGGGGATACGTTCTTTTGGGTGAAATCCATTTTCCACCTGAATTTGGCCTCAAACCACTCTAAACACTTTTAATATCATTACAAATACTATCTTAAATGTCTTTTTCAGAAAAAAGCCTTTATTTTGAATTTTTTCCAAAGAATGAAAAATTTACGTACCCCCTCCGAGATGGGGTTACGTACATGTACTTTTGGGTGTAATCCATTTTCCCCCCTGAATTTGGCCTCAAACCACTGTAAACACTTTTAATATCATTACAAACACTCACTTTAATGTCTTTTCCTGAAAAAACCTTTCTTTTAATTTTTTTTTTTAAAATGAAAAATGTACGTATCCCCTCCGAGATTGGGGTACGTTCTTTTGGGTGAATTCCATTTTCCCAATGAATTTGGCCTCAAACCACTCTAAACACTTTTAATATCATTACAAACACACTCTTAAAATGTCTTTTCCCGAAAATTGCCTTTATTTTGAATTTTTTCCCAAACAAATAAAAATGTACGTACCCCCTCCGAGATGGGGGTACGTACTTGTGGGTGAAATCCATTTTCCCCCTGAAGTCTGCCTCAAACCACTCTCAACACTTTTAATATCATTACAAACACTCTCTTAAATGTCTTTTCCAGAAAAAAGCCTTTATTTTGAATTTTTTCGAAAAAAAAAAGAAAAAAGTACGTACCCCCTCCGAGATGGGGGTACGTACTTTTGGGTGAAATCCAATTTCCTCCTGAATTTGGCCTCAAACCACTCTAAACACTTTTAATATCATTACAAACACACTCTTAAATGTCTTTTCCAGAAAAAAGCCTTTATTTTTAATTTTTTCAAAAAAAAGAAAAATGTACGTACCCCCTCCGAGATGGGGGTACGTACTTTTGGGTGAAATCCAATTTCCTCCTTAATTTGGCCTCAAACCACTGTAAACACTTTTAATATCATTACAAACACACTCTTAAATGTCTTTTTCAGAAAAAAGCCTTTATTTTGAATTTTTTCAAAAAAAATGAAAAATGTACGTACCCCCTCCGAGATGGGGGTACGTACATGTACTTTTGGGTGAAATCCATTCCCCCCCCCCCCCCCCTGAATTTGGCCTCAAACCACTCTAAACACTTTTAATATCATTACAAACACTCACTTAAATGTCTTTTCCAGAAAAAAACCTTTCTTTTGATTTTTTTTTTAAAAATGAAAAATGTACGTACCCCCTCCGAGATGGGGGTACGTACTTTTGGGTGAAATCCATTTTCCCCCTAAATTTGGCCTCAAACCACTCTAAACACATTTAATATCATTACAAACACACTCTTAAATGTATTTTCCACAAAAATACCTTTATTTTGAATTTTTTCGAAAAAAAAATTAAAAATGTACGTACCCCCTCCGAGATGGGGGTACGTACTTTTGGGTGAATTCCATTTTCCCCTTGAATTTGGGCTCAAACCACTCTAAACACTTCTAATATCATTATAAACACACTCTTCAATGTTTTTTTCCCAGAAAAAGCCTTTATTTTGAATTTTTTCCAAAACAAATGAAAAATGTACGTACCCCCTCCGAGATGGGGGTACGTACTTTTGGGTGAATTCCATTTTCCCCCTAAATTTGGCCTCAAACCACTCTAAACACTTTTAATATCATTACAAACACACTCTTAAATGTCTCTTCAACAAAAATACCTTTATTTTGAATTTTTTCGAAAAAAAAAAAGAAAAATGTACGTATCCCCTCCGAGATGGGGGTACGTACTTTTGGGTGAAAACCAATGTTCCCCTTAATTTGGCCTCAAACCACTCGAAACACTTTTAATATCATTACAAACACCCTCTTCAATGTCTTTTCAACAAAAATACCTTTATTTTGAATTTTTAAAAAAATAAATAAAAATGTACGTACCCCTTTCGAGATGGGGGTACGTACTTTTGGGTGAAATCCATTTTTCCCCTGAATTTTGCATCAAACCACTCTAAACACATTTAATATCATTACAAACACACTCTTAAATGTCTTTTCCAGAAAAAAACCTTTCTTTTGATTTTTTTTTTAAAAATGAAAAATGTACGTACCCCCTCCGAGATGGGGGTACGTACTTTTGGGTGAAAACCAATTTTCCCCTTAACTTGGCCTCAAACCACTCTAAACACTTCTAATATCATTACAAACACACTCTTAAATGTTTTTTTCCAGAAAAAAGCCTTTATTTTGAATTCTTTCCAAAAAAATTAAAAATGTACGTACCCTCTCCGAGATGGGGATACGTTCTTTTGGGTGAAATCCATTTTCCACCTGAATTTGGCCTCAAACCACTCTAAACACTTTTAATATCATTACAAATACTCTCTTAAATGTCTTTTTCAGAAAAAAGCCTTTATTTTGAATTTTTTCCAAAAAATGAAAAATTTACGTACCCCCTCCGAGATGGGGTTACGTACATGTACTTTTGGGTGTAATCCATTTTCCCCCCTGAATTTGGCCTCAAACCACTGTAAACACTTTTAATATCATTAAAAACACTCACTTTAATGTCTTTTCCTGAAAAAAACTTTCTTTTAATTTTTTTTTTTAAAATGAAAAATGTACGTATCCCCTCCGAGATTGGGGTACGTTCTTTTGGGTGAATTCCATTTTCCCAATGAATTTGGCCTCAAACCACTCTAAACACTTTTAATATCATTACAAACACACTCTTAAATGTCTTTTCCCGAAAATTGCCTTTATTTTGAATTTTTTCCCAAACAAATAAAAATGTACGTACCCCCTCCGAGATGGGGGTACGTACTTGTGGGTGAAATCCATTTTCCCCCTGAAGTCTGCCTCAAACCACTCTAAACACTTTTAATATCATTACAAACACACTCTTAAATGTCTTTTCCAGAAAAAAGCCTTTATTTTGAATTTTTTCAAAAAAAAGAAAAATGTACGTACCCCCTCCGAGATGGGGGTACGTACTTTTGGGTGAAATCCAATTTCCTCCTGAATTTGGCCTCAAACCACTCTAAACACTTTTAATATCATTACAAACACTCTCTTAAATGTCTTTTCCAGAAAAAAGCCTTTATTTTTAATTTTTTCAAAAAAAAGAAAAATGTACGTACCCCCTCCGAGATGGGGGTACGTACTTTTGGGTGAAATCCATTTTCCCCTTAATTTGGCCTCAAACCACTGTAAACACTTTTAATATCATTACAAACACACTCTTAAATGTCTTTTTCAGAAAAAAGCCTTTATTTTGAATTTTTTCAAAAAAAATGAAAAATGTACGTACACCCTCCGAGATGGGGGTACGTACATGTACTTTTGGGTGAAATCCATTTCCCCCCCCCCCCCCCCCCCCCCTGAATTTGGCCTCAAACTACTCTAAACACTTTTAATATCATTACAAACACTCACTTAAATGTCTTTTCCAGAAAAAAAACTTTCTTTTGATTTTTTTTTTAAAAATGAAAAATGTACGTACCCCCTCCGAGATGGGGGTACGTACTTTTGGGTGAATTCCATTTTCCCCCAGAATTTGGCCTCAAACCACTCTAAACTCTTTTAATATCATTACAAACACACTCTTAAATGTCTTTTCCAGAAAAAAGCCTTTATTTTGAATTTTTTCCAAAACAAATGAAAAATGTACGTACCCCCTCCGAGATGGGGGTACGTACTTTTGGGTGAATTCCATTTTCCCCCTAAATTTGGCCTCAAACCACTCTAAACACTTTTAATATCATTACAAACACACTCTTAAATGTCTCTTCCACAAAAATACCTTTATTTTGAATTTTTTCGAAAAAAAAAATGAAAAATGTACGTATCCCCTCCGAGATGGGGGTACGTACTTTTGGGTGAAAACCAATGTTCCCCTTAATTTGGCCTCAAACCACTCGAAACACTTTTAATATCATTACAAACACCCTCTTCAATGTCTTTTCAACAAAAATACCTTTATTTTGAATTTTTAAAAAAATAAATAAAAATGTACGTACCCCTTTCGAGATGGGGGTACGTACTTTTGGGTGAAATCCATTTTTCCCCTGAATTTTGCATCAAACCACTCTAAACACATTTAATATCATTACAAACACACTCTTAAATGTCTTTTCCAGAAAAAAACCTTTCTTTTGATTTTTTTTTTAAAAATGAAAAATGTACGTACCCCCTCCGAGATGGGGGTACGTACTTTTGGGTGAAAACCAATTTTCCCCTTAACTTGGCCTCAAACCACTCTAAACACTTCTAATATCATTACAAACACACTCTTAAATGTTTTTTTCCAGAAAAAAGCCTTTATTTTGAATTCTTTCCAAAAAAATTAAAAATGTACGTACCCTCTCCGAGATGGGGATACGTTCTTTTGGGTGAAATCCATTTTCCACCTGAATTTGGCCTCAAACCACTCTAAACACTTTTAATATCATTACAAATACTCTCTTAAATGTCTTTTTCAGAAAAAAGCCTTTATTTTGAATTTTTTCCAAAAAATGAAAAATTTACGTACCCCCTCCGAGATGGGGTTACGTACATGTACTTTTGGGTGTAATCCATTTTCCCCCCTGAATTTGGCCTCAAACCACTGTAAACACTTTTAATATCATTAAAAACACTCACTTTAATGTCTTTTCCTGAAAAAAACTTTCTTTTAATTTTTTTTTTTAAAATGAAAAATGTACGTATCCCCTCCGAGATTGGGGTACGTTCTTTTGGGTGAATTCCATTTTCCCAATGAATTTGGCCTCAAACCACTCTAAACACTTTTAATATCATTACAAACACACTCTTAAATGTCTTTTCCCGAAAATTGCCTTTATTTTGAATTTTTTCCCAAACAAATAAAAATGTACGTACCCCCTCCGAGATGGGGGTACGTACTTGTGGGTGAAATCCATTTTCCCCCTGAAGTCTGCCTCAAACCACTCTAAACACTTTTAATATCATTACAAACACACTCTTAAATGTCTTTTCCAGAAAAAAGCCTTTATTTTTAATTTTTTCAAAAAAAGAAAAATGTACGTACCCCCTCCGAGATGGGGGTACGTACTTTTGGGTGAAATCCAATTTCCTCCTGAATTTGGCCTCAAACCACTCTAAACACTTTTAATATCATTACAAACACACTCTTAAATGTCTTTTCCAGAAAAAAGCCTTTATTTTTAATTTTTTCAAAAAAAAGAAAAATGTACGTACCCCCTCCGAGATGGGGGTACGTACTTTTGGGTGAAATCCATTTTCCCCTTAATTTGGCCTCAAACCACTGTAAACACTTTTAATATCATTACAAACACACTCTTAAATGTCTTTTTCAGAAAAAAGCCTTTATTTTGAATTTTTTCAAAAAAAATGAAAAATGTACGTACACCCTCCGAGATGGGGGTACGTACATGTACTTTTGGGTGAAATCCATTTCCCCCCCCCCCCCCCCCCCCCCCCCTGAATTTGGCCTCAAACTACTCTAAACACTTTTAATATCATTACAAACACTCACTTAAATGTCTTTTCCAGAAAAAAAACTTTCTTTTGATTTTTTTTTTAAAAATGAAAAATGTACGTACCCCCTCCGAGATGGGGGTACGTACTTTTGGGTGAAAACCAATTTTCCCCTTAATTTGGCCTCAAACCACTCGAAACACTTTTAATATCATTACAAACACCCTCTTCAATGTCTTTTCAACAAAAATACCTTTATTTTGAATTTTTAAAAAAATAAATAAAAATGTACGTACCCCCTTCGAGATGGGGGTACGTACTTTTGGGTGAAATCCATTTTTCCCCTGAATTTTGCATCAAACCACTCTAAACACATTTAATATCATTACAAACACACTCTTAAATGTCTTTTCCAGAAAAAAAAACCTTTCTTTTGATTTTTTTTTTAAAAATGAAAAATGTACGTACCCCCTCCGAGATGGGGGTACGTACTTTTGGGTGAAAACCAATTTTCCCCTTAACTTGGCCTCAAACCACTCTAAACACTTTTAATATCATTACAAACACACTCTTAAATGTCTTTTCCAGAAAAAAGCCTTTATTTTTAATTTTTTCAAAAAAAAGAAAAATGTACGTACCCCCTCCGAGATGGGGGTACGTACTTTTGGGTGAAATCCATTTTCCCCTTAATTTGGCCTCAAACCACTGTAAACACTTTTAATATCATTACAAACACACTCTTAAATGTCTTTTTCAGAAAAAAGCCTTTATTTTGAATTTTTTCAAAAAAAATGAAAAATGTACGTACACCCTCCGAGATGGGGGTACGTACATGTACTTTTGGGTGAAATCCATTTCCCCCCCCCCCCCCCCTGAATTTGGCCGCC
>OW388298.1:70115212-70330212 GCA_936450465.1 Gibbula magus
CCGAGCTCTGCCAGGTGGTTATCAGTGATGGGCGAAGTACCCATCACAGTGACCATTGTCCAGTGTCCGAGCTCTGCTAATGTTTTACTTGTCCGGTGTCCTAGCTCTGCTAGGTCTGCTGTTCCTATACTAACATTCATACTAACATTTATACTAATATTCATACTAACATTTATACTACTACATCTATATGTGTATCAACACTACTATGTAGGTGGTGCAGTAGATATGTGTTATCAGCTCATGACACCATATTTCCTCCATCAAATCCCTTCACCAGTGACAATGTTTCCAAGAGCTACTCAAACTCGGACATACGATGAATGTTTGAGCCACACATGCAAAAACTGTAGCATCCAAAGGAAGTTTTTCAATGAATTCTATATTGTCAGGTTTAGGAAGATTTCCAACATTTTGGCTGCAATTAGAAAGCAATGGTACTCGAAGGTACCCGTGACTCTCTGAAATAGACAGATTTTACTGAGTTTTAAACCAGAGGAATGGTGGGGGTGGGGGATGGCAGGTGGCGGGTCGGGGGAGGGGGTTCTAACATGGTATTGTATGTGGGACAAGAGTGATACCTTAATATTTGACAATTTGAGATTAAGGCTTTCAAAGTGAATCTATTTCTCTGTGCTTTGAGTATGGAAAATATATATGCTATGGTATAAGATAAAAAATTATTGATAGCAAAATATTATAATGATGAACACTACTCTTAGAACGGTCACTTTAATATATATTCTTGTGATAATTGATATATAATATATTCATGTTTTTCTTAAAATGAACCACCCAGATACACATTGATTTGTTCTGTGTTGTTTTTCATTGTCCATCTGTGATGTGGCCGAACACATGATGATGACCTGTCTGACTGACCAGTTGAAGAGGAGCGAGAAAAAAGAAAACCATCCTAGATTATCAAGTTTTGTCAGGAGGTAGATATAGGAAACATTGAAATGCTGTTAAAATCATTGTATAACAAACCTGAGATTTATTGTGACTGTATTTCTGATCCATTGTAAGTTCAAGACTATACTGAAGGCTGATATGGCGTGCTTACTCTACATATGGTATGCTTTGGTGGATAAACATCTGACAAGGGCTGCTAGTTTACATGTTTTATGCATTTTAACAGACTGATCCTCCAAATGATGGGAAATGCAGTTGGCAGATGCTGTTCCTGGAACAATGAGCAGAGCATGATGACGGGATGACGTACAGTGGAGGTCACAACACACAACACCACGTCATCTGAATCACCCTAAGAATCAAGTCTACTTGTCAAACCAGATTCATTAACAACACAGCTAGCACTTGTAGATGGGAACAAGGTAGATATTGTGAATCGTACATTTTGACTTTCACTTGTGTAGTATTCAAATCATTTCACTAATTCTGGTTATCTCTTCTATGATGAATGCTTTTGGATAAGCACTCCCTTAATTCTAAACCAATCAGTTACTGCCTTTATTTCATTTACAAATTAAATACATTTGCCATTCATAATGATGATTTTGAGTTGATAGGGATAGTATTGCCAAGCATGACTTTTAGACTTTGAAGTGATTCATATGCACACATAACAGGGACCTGGTCTAACAACAACATTACAGCACAGTTAGCAAATGTCTCTTGATTCATCCTATGATCTGTACAGTAGACAACTGTTCTAGCTTAACACCTTGGTACCTTGTTATCCAGCCTAAAACCAGTTGAAGTTTACTGCAGTAATATTGTGTAGAAACTGATGTTAATTTGAATGGTTTACACTTCCTGTTTGAAAACAATACACTTGGACTCTTTGCTTTTGGACAAATTATAGTACCTGTATGAAATGTTACCTTTATGAAAATAATTTGTAGTCAAATGATCCAATTTGTTGCAGATGCAGTGATCCTAAAGGAAGATGTTGATGGATAGTGGCCTGACAGACAGGAACATCAACTCTACTCTGTTCAGTCAACAGGAACGATAGGTAATGATTAAGTTCAGTTCTGATAATACAGTATAGACTCTTGCCTGAAACTAATATACAATTATAGACTGGTGATGAAGGCATTACCTGTTTTTATGGACCCGAGAAAACAATATTGACCAAGGACAAAGTCTGTCGTCAATATTGTTTTCTCAGGTCCGTAAAACAGGTGTATTTTATACATAAACAAAAGGAAAACAATGAAATACAGTTAAAAATGTAGTTTGACTTGAACAGCTCGGACTACGGTCAAATGGCGTGATGATAACAATAGCATGACGTCATGATACTATAGATTGACGTCATACAATTATAGTTTGATGTCACTCAAGTCACTATGGCTTTTGGTTGGACTCGGGCTGGATATGCTTTTCAATCAACTGTCAAGTGATCGCCTCTCGACCAATCAGATCGCTTGAAAAATATGCTCACATAATAAATAACTATATTTCTGGCATTTCTATCTCATCAAGGCTTAAAGGCCGGATGGGTTAATGGCAGAATTTCAGAATTTTACTTTTTTGTTTGCACATAACATTTTGAACTTTCTCAGTCTGAAGGGTAGGCTATGTTTGCAGAGCAGATCTCTAGAACTACTTGGCCAATTCTCATAAAATTTGGCAAAGCGCCCCTAAAAATGGTGTAGAAGTGTCTGTTTTGAATAGTGTATTCTGTCTTCCAAGGCAACAATTTTCAGATGGGTAAAATTTATTTATTGGGAAGGGGGAATGACTTGAGTGGCATCTTCTGGGAGCGTGTGTAACAGAGGTTACTTGGGAAGAAATGTGTTGAAATACCTCTGGTGAGCAGTACATGTTAGAGAGGTTACGTTGGAAGGAATAACTTGAGTGGTATCTTCTGGGAGCGTGTGTAACAGAGGTTACTTGGGAAGACATGACTTGACTTACTTATGTTGAGAGTAAATGTTAGAGAGGTTACGTTGGAAGGAATGAGTTGAGTGGCATATTCTGGGAGCAAGTGTAACAGAGGTTACTTGGGAAGGAATGACTTGACTTACCACTGTTGAGGAATACATGTTAGAGAGGTTACGTTGGAAGGAATGAGTTGAGTGGCATCTTCTGGGAGCGTGTGTAACAGAGGTTACTTGGGAAGACATGACTTGACTTACCACTGTTGAGGAATACATGTTAGAGAGGTTACGTTGGAAGGAATGAGTTGAGTGGCATATTCTGGGAGAAAGTGTAACAGAGGTTACTTGGGAAGGAATGACTTGACTTCCACTGTTGAGGAGTACATGTTAGAGAGGTTACGTTGGAAGGAATGAGTTGAGTGGCATATTCTGGGAGAAAGTGTAACAGACACTGGAGAAACGACCGTCCATTCCACAACTTTCCACACTTGGAAACAACGACCTTTCCAAAGCCGAAAGGCGTCCTTTCCACACTGTGGAATGATCACATTTCCACAGCCAACCTTTCCAAACAGTGGACTTCCATTGAAGCGTGAATAAAATCACATTATTTGTTTTCGTCTACTTACTTCTTCAATTGAATTAAGAATCACTCTTTAAAACTTTTTTTTCTCCTATTTATCTTAATTTATTTTAATGTAATTATATTTAAGTGAGAAATTATATATTAATCTTTTAATGTAGTATTTAATTTGTTCATGTCATTATGTGAAGCGTTCATAAAATCGTAATTCAGTTTTCTGAAGCAACGGGAACATTTTGGAATAGTTTTATTACCAATACAATAAATAATTATAATTTTTTTAAAGTGATAGATGAGATCATTGTAATTTAAATGACTAAATTATCAACATTCAGATAACCAGAAATAATATTTGAATGGGAAATTAAAATTAAATGAGATTAAGACCATCCTTACATACAACCTATGGTGAATCTATTTTCTCAAGAAAACGACGGCATATCCACAGATTTTCCAAACAAATATTAACAAAGCCCGAGTGGTATTCCCGTGTGACATTGAGTGGGTGAAATTAATCAAATTAATCACCAAATACGAGTCATACATTGCAATGGGTGTAGTTTTGTTTTTTGTTAAGGGTTATAAGTATTAATTATTTATGCTGGGTTGTATACGACACAATTGAAAACTACTATTATTTGAAAAGATCATTAAAAGAAGCATTATAAGATAACAGTTCGTTTGTTTTGCCATTGGTATAGTTGGGATAACATTATCAGCAATATAAATATTTCCACAGTGGTCTTGCACATACACTTATGTCTTTACTTCATCGAAGACTTTATAAAAAAAATCTGTACGTTGACACTTACATTTCTATTTTTATATACTATTCACACATTAATAATTTTCCAATTACCATTATGTACTACAAACGAGATATTCGAAACTATGTAAAATTATACAATTTTAAGTTATGAATCTAATTACATTGTTCCGACTTTTAACCACCCATTCATATTTTATTCATTTAATCACTGAATATTTATTTTCAAATTAAAATTGAGCTGCTAATTCTTCATCTATGTATAACTCATTAACCACATGATGATTACAAATGTGTATTATACAGTTAAATCACTGAGGCAAAATGTACATTGAGTGATTACACAGGGAAAAGACACGCATATATAAATGTATTTGTCCATACATCATAGTTTAATTGATCTTGTACATTATCGAGTATTCCCCCCTAGTTACAAACAAATACCAATGGGAGATATATTGCAGTTAATTGAACGATAGCATTTGAATATCATGAATATCCATATTGTAAATTATGTAAATAATATGTCTCTCTCCCTGTCTCTCTGTCTATCTCTCTTTCTCTCTCTTTTCCCTCTCCTTCTCTCACCTTCTCTCTCTCTCTCTCTCTCTCTCTCTCTCTCTCTCTCTCTCTCTCTCTCTCTCTCTCTCTCTCTCTCTCTCTCTCTCTCTCTCTCTCTCTCTCTCTCCCTGTCTCTCTGTCTATGTATCTTTCTCTCTCTTTTCCCGCTCTCCCTGTCTGCCTGTCTCTGTCTCTGTCTCTGTCTCATTTTATTGTGTGGTAGCGAATGTTCCCTACTGGCTACAGTTTTTCAGTTAGGAAGATATAACTGTATAACGTTCAACAATTATAGACAACTTGCAAAGTCTAATCTGTCTCCCTCTTATACTCCGACCCTCCGTCCATCCGTATGTCCTCTCTCTCTCTCTCTCTCTCTCTCTCTCTCTCTCTCTCTCTCTCTCTCTCTCTCTCTCTCTCTCTCTCTCTCTCTCTCTCTCTCTCTCTCTCTCTCTCTCTCTCTCTCTCTCTCTCTCTCCGTTCCTATTCCCGTCTCTCTCTCCGTCTCTCTCTCCGTCTCTCTCTCCGTCTCCCTCTCTGTACCTCTCTCTCTCTTTCCGTCCCTCTCTCCGTACCTATCTCTGTCTCTCTCTCTCTCTCTGTCTCTGTCTGTCTCTCTCTCTCTCTCTCTCTCTCTCTCTCTCTCTCTCTCTCTCTCTCTCTCTCTCTCTCTCTCTCTCTCTCTTTCTCTCCGTCTCTCTCTCCGTACCTATCTCTGTCTCTCTCTCTGTACCTCTCCCTCTCTGTATCTCTCTCTGTATCTCTCTCTCTCTCTCTCTCTCTCTCTCTCTCTCTCTCTCTCCGTCCCTCTCTCCGTTCCTATTTCCGTCTCTCTCTCCGCTCTCTCTCCGTTCCTATCTCCGTCTCTTTCTCTCCGTCTCCCTCTCTGTACCTCTCTCTCTCAATCCTCTCTCCGTCCCTCTCCCTCTCCGTATCTCTCTCTCTCTCTCTCTCTCTCTCTCTCTCTCTCTCTCTCTCTCTCTCTCTCTCTCCGTTCCTATTCCCGTCTCTCTCTCCGTCTCTCTCTCCGTCTCTCTCTCCGTCTCCCTCTCTGTACCTCTCTCTCTCTTTCCGTCCCTCTCTCCGTACCTATCTCTGTCTCTCTCTCTCTCTCTGTCTCTGTCTGTCTCTCTCTCTCTCTCTCTCTCTCTCTCTCTCTCTCTCTCTCTCCGTTCCTATTTCCGTCTCTCTCTCCGTCTCTCTCTCCGTCTCCCTCTCTGTACCTCTCTCTCTCTCTTTCCGTCCCTCTCTCCGTACCTATCTCTGTCTCTCTCTCTGTACCTCTCCCTCTCTGTATCTCTCTCTGTATCTCTCTCTCTCTCTCTCTCTCTCTCTCTCTCTCTCTCTCTCTCTCTCTCTCTCCGTCCCTCTCTCCGTTCCTATTTCCGTCTCTCTCTCCGTCTCTCTCTCCGTTCCTATCTCCGTCTCTTTCTCTCCGTCTCCCTCTCTGTACCTCTCTCTCTCAATCCTCTCTCCGTCCCTCTCCCTCTCCGTATCTCTCTCTCTCTCTCTCTCTCTCTCTCTCTCTCTCTCTCTCTCTCTTTCTCTCCCTGTCTTTCTGTCTCTTTCTCTCTCTTTCACGTTGAAGTTCAATACTAACAAAAGATGCAGCCTTTGCATATGTGAACAAATCAAACAAACTTTATATTGGAACCCTCAAAATACGCAATGAATTAGTAAATACCTGTATAACAATACATTTTGCTCACAAACAGCCAAAATCAAACAGCCCCAAAACCCAGCACTTTCAGTTTCTACTTGCAATTCTGAATTACAGAGTGTGTGCACGTGTGTGTGTTTATGTATGTGGAACGATTAGCGGACGGAAATGTTGTGTATCATGTTGTGAAGTTAAAGCATTTTGAAAATAGTTTTTCGTAAGTCTTATGGCAATTCACAGACAGTGTTGTACAATGTTACTTCGATAAATATATCATCTCAGTTAAATGACAAAATTGGTTAAATGAGTATTTATGCAATGTAGCTAAATTACGCATGTATTTTAATTTCACAGATATCTTGCACTATTTTACGTCATACCATCGCATGTCGTTGTATTTATATTTTATTAACATGTATTTATGTGTACGAAATGAGCCATAATAATCTCTCTCAATACATTCCACAACAACGCAATCAAATGGTTGTATATTTAAGTCGTTAAGTAGTGATTGTGTATTTAGTCATAATACGTGCTGAGATACACATGTGAAGTTGGTACACTGAGTTGCATAACTACTAGCTACGACAATCTCTGACAGACAGACAGACAGACATACAGATTGTTTTAATTTTGTCTCACTTGTGTATATACAACCAATCGCTCAGCGATTTATGAGAGACACTGTATCAATTTATAAAACATAAAATCTATTGAATATAGAGTAAAAGCATGTAGATCAATAAAAGTAAACTAACATATTGCATACATTATCCATAACAAAAATTACGACGTAAACGAAGAATACTATTGCAGGCCTTGGCACTATCAAAAGTTAAAACGGGATTGTTGAGTATGGCATTAAACTGTTCGTTTGGCGGTAGTAGATTAAAACCTTCTAGCTTATTAAAAGAAGAAGAAGAAGAAAGAAGAAGAAAAATTAGTTTATTAAAGTGTCACACTTTGCATTTATACATATTACAGGCAATTTATAATCACAGCAAATTAAAAAGCAAAGTCCAGCCTACATAGGCTTACGAGACACAATAAACAATAAAATATTACTGATAAGATAAATAGTATTATTAAAATATAAAATAAGTAGGGACATACACACACATACACACCCACACACACATACACAAATACATAAGTTTGTACATATATATTACATAATTAAATAGGTATTAGGGGGGTATAAACTTTATTGGTGAAGACTACGTTTGTACATTTTGCATAAAGTGGCGGCAAGAGATTGGGAAAATAGGTCATTTAACATTATATAAGTAAGCTTATCAAACGGTTAAAAAATTAAAACAAGAAGGTCTGCGAAAAACTTAGTTTGTTCAGGTTGTGTTCACGAGACCTTGAAGGTCTATCCATTGTGCTGTTGGGGGTCACATATTCCAAACGTTTTAAATAGTGTTACTGTATCGAGTACCGGCTGTTAAAAACTAACATTTTGATGATTGTCGACTTAGTACATTGACGATATGAAGGTAAAAGTAGTGATTTCTGATCGAAAACCGGACAATGTAACGCGTGAGTCGCCCGCAAATGAGTCAAACGTTATTTTAGAATCTTTTTTAAAACAGGCAAAATAACAACTTTGGGTTGATAATGTTGAATAATTCATATAACTATTGTGCATGTAAAGGGAACATGCAGTGTCGGTTTCTGCACATGCAAAATGATGTTACTCGATTTTAATTGGAAACTATCAATTATGATATATTATGCGATTGGGGAAGAATATGCAATCTGAGTGAATTTGTTTGTATTGTAAAAAGCACATATGGTGAGTTTGAGCGTATTAAAGCCAAATATTTGTTTATGAAACACGATGGATGCACCTTAATTCGGAATATATAAAACTAATCATTAATGGTACCCTCTATGGTATATGGTTATACTACAGCCTGCATTTAATTACCGATCCATTCTGTAACAACTGTTACGATTTTTGTTCGATAAGTTTTGGTTTTGATATTTAAAACAAAAATTCAGGAGTAAATAACAAAATATTGAAATAAGTGTGTTTTTGTCGGATTGTGTCCGTGCATACAATATCTTAAGTTGATGTAATTAATCTTCTGCAACATTGTTAATGATAACTAAAATAATTTATGTTTATTTTCACAATTTCCATTTTAAATTCCTCTAGAGCTTTCGGTTTAACAACAGATGGCTGTGGCTACATCACACATCATATGAAAGTAAAATAACAATTACGTTTTGAGTTGGATTTCAATCATTTGTTAAGATATCAGTAAATCGTTTTTTAATTCCATTTTTAAATTAAATTTAAAATAAAATGTCCATTACATTGGTGATGAATTGTGATGTTTTAAATGCAACAATAGCATATCACAAAACTGTCAATTTGTGAGAAGTACCTTCATAAGACGGACACTTTCATGTCTCACATGTTGCGAATCAATAAATCAATTAGAACGACGACAACCACTGAAGCGTTGGGTATATACCCAATCACAGTGCATCCTAATAAACAAAGTTGTGTATTCTGTTAATTAATTTCTCGCATTCATGTACACAAATGTCTAAATAGCAGGCAGATACCCTCATCTACATAATACAAGCTATTCTATAATATAACAAAGTCATTCAATAACTTTTAACATCCTGTTTTTCGCTGACCTTATAAAATGTCCAAATTACCATTCATTGTCAATAAATCATCCCATATTTAATTACTGACAAAATAAAAAATAATAACGAGCACTTGGTTTCAAATCGTAGTTCTCCATTAAAACAAAATGAACAGACAGGCAACTTGCAATATAATTACATCAGTTTAATTTCAAAGAGTACGTCTTTTTGTGAGTTTTGGTGATGGTTGAATACCAGAGTGCGCCAAGACTGCAGTCGACAGCAATCAGTACCGGTAAATATATATGCAACCCACAGTAACGTTATCACTGCCCTATTACTATGCATATATATATTATAGAAGGCGACGAACATACCCATTTAACTATAAAAGGGTAGTGTCACTGAACATAATTATAACATACAAACGGATATGAAGAAACATGCAATATGTGCTAACCCATCAGGTTTGACCTATGTGACACTCAATTACTAATAACGTGATTAAAATGTGATTAACATTTATATTATTTTAATAAATTGTCATCCTCATATCATTACAGTAAAGCAAGAATGATTGAATAAGTTTTTATCTATAATTATTGAGTCATACACAGATAATAAGTAGACAACGTTAAATGTGGGATGACTATTTTGTAAAACAGTAAAATATAAAAAAGAAAAGTCATGAAGTTAAGATAAAGTGCCGTTAAAAAATGGATAGACTTCTCAAATATGTATCCAAATGACACATACGCGCCCAAAACACTCATAAAAGCACAAATAACATAAAATTATATTTTTACAAATATGATGGTGTTACTACAGTTAGTAAGAACAGATTAAAATGTTCAATTACCTACCATTCTCGTGTATTGCACAGGATGTTTTATGACCCTCAATTGCTATATTTAGATGAGCTCAACAGCGTGTATTCGCGACTTCGCATACATGTTTATTCGATTGTGTATTTGTGAACTCTGATGAGAATAGTCTCTTCTTTGACCAAGACACATCCACGTGTACACTGTATATTGGACAAGCTTTCATTCTTCAACAAATTAAATTGTATTATCAAGATAGCTAACATAGGTTTTCTGTTTATTGTATATTGCTGTCCCATATATATATACTGTCTGTTTTGCAATTGTGCCGGGGTATGATTTGTAAGTATTTTAATATTTTCAAAAAAAATAATAAAATATGTCATGTTCTGTCCATCATACTTCGTTTTCGGATCACAAATTAAAACTGGTGGAATCAATCAAATATTTACTGTATATGACGCAAGAGCGTGTCCACTGATTTTAGATATTAAGAATTATTATTTTAAAAAACCGGAAAATATCCATTATAGGTATCGTTTGTGGAAATTAAGTGAAACCGACTGAAAATGTGACAAAAAAAAATTAATTTGTATTTGTAAATGATAAAATGTATAAATATATGCTTTGTTTATGAAGCATATTACATTAAAACTGAATGCGAGTGTTATGAAGTACGTTCGCAGCAAACGGCCTACTAATAGCTTTAATATATATATCATACGAAATGAACACAGCTGGCGTATAAAATGTCACATGCAGAACATTAAAGTATATCATGCTTGTTTTCATATTGTTGCAGACAAAATCCAAAGTGGCAAAGCTCACAGTTGTCATGTACACAGCTTTGATTTCTTAACTATTAGTTTTAAGATACATTTTTAATAACGAGTACGCATCCTTAAATATGTCCCGTTAACACGCATTAGTTAGCTGATTTGAGAAATATGTATTGTCAAGTGGATTGTCTTATATTTGGTTGAATCAAAATGTTGGTGAGAGGTAAATATCTTTGTTTACTTTTAAAGGATATGTTTATACAAATTGGTCCGAAACAATTAATTCATCAATTTATTTAAGTCATTACATCATTTCAGATCGGGGTTTGGGCCAGACTAGTATTTACGTTTTCTTAGTGATAAGTCACTCTTACGAAATCTATGTAAATTTAGAATTGCATTACACTCCTTAAAAATACAACATTTTAGAAAGGACTATTACACGCTGGATGATCTATGATGTTCTAATTATTCTTCTGGTCAAATAGAAGAGGAATTTTACAAATGGTTAGTTTGTGACGCTTTTCAATCCACAAACGATGTATAATCTACTTATTCATAATATATCTTAAAATACCTTGCCATGTTTATAAAAGGTTAGAAGAAAACTCCGGCGGAAATAATTATCGAATTCACGTCATCTCAAGCCGTCATGCTGAAACATGAATTGTACTTGTTTGGGCCTTATATATGGAATAAACCTATCTGTAAGTGCTCCTTTCACAAAAAACTATTGCATAAATGTTTTAACGATACATCAATAAAACACGCATTAATTATATCCGTCCGTATGTCCTACCAGACATTATATAAATGACATTACAAACATATTAACAATACCGATTCAGGGTTATGTACCGAGAAGACGTTTTTACAAGGTTTAAAACAATCCGGTATGAATGGGTGAATTGTTAACGTGTCACACATACCACTGCAGGGTATACACGTGTAAGTTCCAAAGATAAAATTGATAAGCCAAAGCTTCAAAAGAAGAAGAATCTGTAGTAAAATATAAATAAAATAAGTGATTATATAAATATAGAGATAGCATTACAGTATTAATGGACATCATATGGTTTAATATTAATTCAAATAATGACCAATTTTAACTGGGTACATATACCTAACACTTTTACGCCGACAAAGAATCTTGTACAAATAAACAACGGTATTCCAGTGAGCTAATAAAAGCAAAATTTAAGAAAATTGTCATTATTCATTTAAGGTAACATACAAAGCGATTTTATAATTACGAAATATCTAATGTATTACGGGTAATTTCTCGCCTGGTTTATGACCCGCAATTAAGCTAACATTGTCTGGGTGAGGAATGGTGTGTTTTGGTGACTAGCTGTGGTTGTATATTCGGATGTATATTCGACAATTCTGATGAGAGGGTTATCTTTAAATACCAATACACATACACAAGGAATTGTCATTGACATAAGCAGAGGAAAATGAAATATCTAGATATATCTAGCGTAGGTATTCGAGTCTGCAATTATGAACATGTATATATAAATCGCCATCCATGACTTTATTTGAGCAGGATTATATAAAACATCACCCCATCCAGACTTTTTTAAACCGGAACATTAGTCTTTGGCACATGTGTGCTTATTCTATGTTTTCATTTTATTTTATGATTTGTAGTAATACATGTTCAACTTCTATAAATACCTTACAGTATCTAGGTCTATATTGTCTAAATCTTTATTTACAATTTTATTTGTAGTTTACAAAATAGTCATACCTTTCACATCTACAACATGTAAATGTCATTGCAATTTTACAATTCGACATTCAAATTTTGTTTCAACAGATAATGAAACATTCACGGGCTAGTGTACAGCAATAAAGCTATTTGATGTTCAAACTCTGAATGTTGAAACAAAGGCGCATACTGGTACCTCTTTGTCATCATAACAATTGGTTTAGATACCCATATGAAAGTGTCTATAGCGATTGTTGATAGATGAATAGCTGAATATGGATGCAGTACAAGATACCCGAATCAAGTGTTACAGTCCCCAAGGAGACCTGTTTAAGACCGAATACACATGTTACATAACACCGACCGGAACGCGTCGTTTAACAGGTTATTCTGATAGGTATATTTGCACGTGACACTTGCTCCTGTATATAGCCAGGGACTCCCATCTGATTACAGAGTCCCTGGTTGACCACAGTCAGTGAAGCTCAGCAAAAAATGAGATTGACAAAAAGAGTCATTGCAAAATGAAATACAGATGTATACAATGTAACATCTTAACAGCATTATTATAATGATAAGCGCTGCATTAGCTTGCTACATAACAATAATAAATTTAATTTTTATTATGGCAGTATGTAACTTCCTCCAATAACAGAAACTCTTCCGAATACAATCTTAAAAATAAAGAACAGGCGGACCAACAAGTATTAGTATTATAATTTAATACACTTAAACAACATGTGTTGAATTTATATCATTAATCATTAATATTCAAACCTAAACACTCTAATAAGAGTAAGCCTATCGGCCTATGATAAATTGTTTAACTCATAATGATGAATTACAATCGGGATACCAGTTAATCTATTCATTAAAAATAAGACTGTAAAATGATCATGTCAAAATAACCGGATGAAAGATCATGGAAATGTTTTATTGCTTGTTTTCGTTTTGCAATGAAAGACCTCCAAACCAAACCACTTGACATGCTACAACAGAGAACGTTTTGAATAAAACTTTTGTTTTAAAGAACAAGTGTAAAGGTATTGACATTAAAAGCCATTGTTGGCCATTCTTGTAGATGCTATCTGTGTTTGAATTTGTCATAAAAAATAGTGCCGAGATACTTATACTCCGGGACAACTTCTATGATGGAATTGTCAATAAGAACAGGTTTATAGTTGTCTTTCTTCACTTATTAATCTCTGTAATCATTGCCTTTATTTTCCGGGTATTAATAACTATAAGGTTCTCTCAGCACCATATACAAAAACGTTCTATGGCCTTATGGAATGTAAAGTATACATTATATTAAAATCATAACAACAAATTATTTACGAATGAAAAAGTCAGTAATTAAAATGTTTTAATTATAGATTTTAATATAACATACTTCAAATTGGTATTTTCTTTTCTCTCTGTGTTAATGAGTTTAATTAAGCACGCACATTGACCTTGAAAGGCTTTGCAGTGTGATATCTGGGAAAAGCGACCCCCTTTGATGAAACTATTACGTAATTATTCGCACACATCATGTGTGCAGACGGCATAATGCCGACATATGATTGCTTATTTGTTTATAACCCTCGTACTGTTCATATCAAAGACGACGATCGTTTTCAAGTGTCACAGGTATGAATCCATCCATCTAAAATTGATCTAGGAGATACTAAACTTCACTATGGAACATGCTATACATAAAAATACAGTATGACTGCAAGGTACCCATTGCTGTGAATGTCGACGTGAACAGCTTTGACATAACAAACAGATGTTAATGAACATGATCATATATCTCTTCTTCATCACCTTAACTTCAAGAATGCCAATCAAAGAAATGTACATGCTCTTTGAATATTTCTTCTTTAAATGTACAGCTGGTCAATACGATCGTTTATACATAGCTTGTAGTGAAATCGAAATGGTCAGTGGTAAAGAAACCGATATTATCCCACATCACAATAACATGGCTAATTAAGAGGTTAAGTGAACAATATAATGTGATTGATAATATGTAAATTGATGTAGGATAATTGAAAGGTAGTCCCTTGATAAACACTTAGACATATTTCTAAGATCTACCAGTAATTGAACTTAATTGATTATCAAATCTACAAGTTAAGAAGCAGTGGTGGAGCAGTAAACAGACTGTAAGACAGGTTATCATCAAGATGACACAACATACTTTGTAAAAAAAAATGTTGTTTAAAGCTTGCTCTAGTTTTTAATATAACTCATCATTTCACAGGTGTTGTGTTATGTATTTTTGTGATTCAGGCCGAATGAATATAAGATTATCTTTCGAGATATGTCTGTTAAACTTATGATAATTAAGATCACTACAGCTGCTTGCGTGAACATGCCAATCCCTCATTCATTCTCTCTGTCGTTCCATCATTCAGTCAAACACTATATATGTAGGATCTACTTTTTAACTTAATAACTTATGGTTAGCTAATGAAATTAAGGAATGAAGTAAACATGTAATCACCCTCCCATGTTCTATCAGTGATTAGTTACATTTCAAAGGTAAGCACATTACGCCAGGAAGTATTTTTCTTGCCCTGTAGGATCATGTAGTATTCAGACATGGTTAAAGTGATAATATTATACATGGTCATCTTTTCTTATGATAGCATCAGGCTGGTTGGTTATTTGTTTTATCTTTGAACACACCTGCGCTCCTTTTGTACATGGAAATAGTTCCAAAATATAATAGCTGTACATGGAAATAGTTCATATCAAACCCCAACTAACCAACATTCTTTTCAACAAGAATATCCTTCTTACAATCCTTACTATCATCCACAGCAACCATCCTATCCACAGCAACCATCCTTTCCTCCACATCCACAAGCATCTTCTTACCCCAACTACCCTCCTCAATCATCCTTCCCTAATCCTCCCTCTTACAATCCTCCTCCCCAGTCACAACCTCCTCGTAGATGTGCAGGATGTGGCGGGCACTGCTCAAATCGCAAATACTGCCCACATCGCAACACTCTCTGCACATACTGCAATAAGACTGGACATCCTCACTCTTTATGTGTCAATGCCTTTCTGGCGCGAGGTCACTCACAATAGGGACTCGCGCCTGTCTCTCAGGTTCCAACACCGGGGGTCAGGCCAGGACTAGCACAAGCACATGTCTCTTCTGCTTCTACTCCTCAACCCAGTGCTATCTATCCAGCTGTTCCATCTGATTCTTCCTCCTCTAATGCTATTCCTACACAACATGAACCAGTCTACATTGCATCGGCTTCAACCCTACTCACGAAAAACACTATTTCTTTGAAATTAAACGGCATTAAGACCACAGCGTTAGTGGACACGGGTGCCGGAATTTCTTGTATTCATTCAAAATTCCTTAGAAAAATTGGCATTTCTGAAAATTGTTATCAAAGATCTCCCTTAACTGAAGTCATCGGAGTAGGTGGTGAACGACACTCCGTTCTTGGCACTGTCACAATAGTGGTTAAGATTAACAATATTAACTACTCCCAGAAATTCCATGTCTTCTCTTCCCTACATCATACCATAATCCTTGGCATGGATTTCCTTGAAACTAACCAAGCTAATATTGATTTTGTTTCCAAGACACTCACCCTTCACGCAGGTTTGCACTCTGTGTCATTTGTGGAGACAAATGTTGGTCTCGCCAGACCACGCAAAACAGTCATCATCCCAGCTCACTCTGAAGCAGATGTCCCAGTCAAGCTTTCCAGATGTTCCTCACATGAGATTGTTATACTTGAGCCCTTAGCTGGCCTCGACGTGCTCAATCTACAAGGCGCCAAGTGTCTCATACAGAACACAAAAGGTAAAGCTTGCATGCGATTTCTCAATCCTTCAGATTCTCCTATCACACTCAGCTGTCGACAAATCGTTGCTTCTGCTTCTCAAGTTGATCTTGATTCTATCATATCTCTAGTTTCTACGCCTCCACCTTTAACTCAGATCAATTCTGTTTCTGCACCTACCACTGATTCGTCGGACACTCTATCCTTCAATCTTAGTGATTCTGATTTAACTGAAGAACAAAAACTTCAACTAGAGTGCTTCCTTCGTTCTCAACAGTCAGTTTTTGCACAAGATTGGTCACAGTTAGGTCGTACTCATTTTCATGAACATCGTATACAAACTGAAGATGTTTCTCCTATCAGACGAACTTTCTATCGTCAATCTCCAGAGGTTAAGCAAGAATGTGCTAAACAAGTTCAGAAAATGTTAGACGCAGGTATAATCGAACCTAGTTCATCAGAATGGCAATCACCAGTTGTAATGGTTAAGAAATCTGATGGTACTTATCGTTTTGCCGTAGATTATAGAAGGCTCAATGCTGTTACGAAGCCAGTATTTTTTCCTCTTCCTCGTTTTGATGATGTAATTGATGCCATTGGTGAAAAACACAGCAAAATTTTTTCAGTCCTAGATTGTGCTAGTGGATTTTGGCAGATACCACTTCATCCAGAAACTAAGCATAAATCTGCGTTCATTACGCAGCAAGGCATCTTTGAATTCAACCGTCTTCCTTTTGGTCTTAAAAATGCACCAGCAGCATTTCAACAAACAATTTCTAGAGCTCTTCAAGAAATGAATTGGAAGTTCATTTTGGTCTATGTAGATGACATCATAGTCTATTCCAAAAATTTCAAAGAACATCTTCATCATCTTAAATGTGTCTTTGCAAAACTTAAAGAAGCAGGTCTTACCCTGAAACCCAGTAAGTGTAAATTCGCAGCCAGAAAAGTCACATATCTTGGACATGTTTTCAGCAAAGATGGCATTGAAGTCGATCAAGCCAAAATTGAAATTGTTAACAAAATTCCACAACCTACAAATATTCATGACATTCGTCACTTTTTAGGCCTAGCTTGCTATTACCGAAAATTTGTACCAAGCTTCTCCAAACTTGCTTCACCCCTTTACAATCTTCTTCAAAAGGACACCCCTTTTCATTGGACTCCATCATGTCAATCATCTTTTGTTAAGCTTAAAGAAGCATTAACTTCAGCTCCTATTCTTGCCTATCCTGATCCTGAAATACCTTACATCTTGACCACCGATGCTTCTTCATCAGCTATTGGCTACATTCTTGGTCAAAAGGACTCATCAGGAAAAGAACATGTCATCTGTTATGGAGGTCGTGCCCTTCATGCTTCAGAAAAGAAATGGGGAATCACTCAGCTAGAATGCTTGGCAGTTCTTGAAGGAATCCGCACCTTCCGCGTTTATCTTGCCTCAAGGAAGTTCAAAGTCTACACTGACCACAGTGCACTCAAATGGCTCAAGAACATCAAGGCCGAGACAGGTCGTCTTGCCAGATGGTCTTTGATGCTTCAGGAGTATGACTTTGATATTGAACATCGACCCGGCAAGTCAAACACAAATGCTGATGCACTATCTAGAATGTCCTACCCACCTCTTACTTCTGTACCAATCACAGATGACTTTCCTTCTCCACCTGTCATTTCTTCTATCAGTACTTCTTCATTTCCGGCAGAGCAACGTACAGAAGTAGTAGCCTCTGTTACTTCTGATGAATCTACTCATCAAGCATCAGATGACACATCATCTTCAGATCAGTACACAACTGACATTCTACCAGATTCTTCAGCAGAATCTGAACCACTTCAAGTTGACTTTGTCTATCTCAGGGAGACAGCATCTCCTGGTCCCTTCGTCAATGCTGTAGATACAGACATCAACGACAATGACCTTGCTGAGAGACAGAGAAAATCAACAGACTTGAAACCCATCATTGATTTCATTGAGAAAGATGAAATTCCACCAGACTACACTCCTGCTCAAGTCAAAGGTCTTCAAGGGCGTTCCCAAGAATATGACCTTAAGGACGGTGTTCTATATCACTTCTTTCAGCCCAAACACCGAGGTAATAAAGGAAACCGTGTTCCCATGATAACACAGTTGGCAGTTCCCACTAAAGACAGAAAAGACTTGCTGTACGCTTACCATGATTCCAAAGCAGGCGGATGTCACTTCGGCCGTGACGCCACTCGCCAATCCATCATGGCAAAGTACTATTGGCCAGGGTTGTACCAGGACATTGAAGACTATGTCAAGTCCTGCGATGTTTGTCAGCGTTCCAAGAGGCCCACCCATTCCAAGCCAGCGCCATTGGTTCCCTTGCCTATTGAAGATACATTTTCAAGACTTCATGTTGACATACTTGGTCCGCTTCCTAAAACCAATGAGGGCTACAAATATATTCTTGTAGCAGTAGATTCATTCTCCCGCTGGATTGAAGCCTTCCCTATGAAGACCCAAGAAGCAACTGAAGTAGCAAAGATACTCTTTAATGAGATCTTTTCTAGGTATGGTTCCCCAAGATCGCTTTTAACAGATAGAGGTCGCCAATTCACATCGAAGTTGGTCAATGCTATCTGTGAAATCTTGGAAGTCAAGCATCTTCATACCAGCTCATATCATGCTCAATGCAATGGAATGGTTGAAAGGCGAAATGCAACAATCGCTCAGGCTCTTAAGTCCTATTGTCAACCTGACCAGAAAAACTGGGCTGATATTCTACCCTGTATTCTGATGGCCATGAGGAATGTTCCCTGTCAATCAACTGGTTTTTCACCTCACTTTCTGATGTTTGGAAAAGAAATGCATCTTCCATTTGATACCTCTTTATTGCCTAAACCATCTTTAGGTAAAGATGCCGAGATGCATTTGAAAACACTGATTGATAATCTCAAAGTGGTAAAAGCAATTGCTCGGGATAACATGGAAGTCAGTCAAGATATTGACAAAGAGCACAAAAACATCAAATCCAAAGAACCATCCTTCATGGTTGGCCAACATGTCTACCTTCACAACACAGCAATAGGCACAGGTCTTTCACCTAAGTTGGCACAACCATGGAAAGGTCCATACTACATCACCTCCATTGGACCAAACTACACCTACAAGATTCGAAGATGTTCAGACGACGCTGAACACAAATCTCCTGTACATGCAAATCGCCTAAAGTTGGTGGTTCTTAGAGCTGATAAACAGCCACCAGAACCACAACCAGACACCTCTGGTACAGCAGCATCAGCGCCTGCTTCCAATTCTACCAGTAAGCACCCTGACTGCAATTCTTCACCTCGTTCCAGCGAAACGGATGGTGATCCTGCATCATCTACAACGGATGATCGCAATCTAGAATCAGGCTTACCTTCTACTAAGCCAAAGAGCACTTCTTCTGCTCACCCTTCTACGAGCTCAAACAACGCTCACTTTTCAACCAGCACAACTGCTGCACAAAAACCTACAAGCGCACAAACCGCTCCACCTGCACAAACGGCACAACCAGCACCCAGCACATCATCTTCTGCACGTAATGCACCATCTGCACCAGAACCCTCTAAAGAAGCTTATCCTGTAGAAAAGGTTCTTAGGTCAAAACTCATAAATGGAGTAAGACATTATCTTCTCAAATGGCTTCATTTCCCTACACCAAGTTGGGAACCAGAACAGAATGTAGGTCCAGGTCTCAAAGCAGACTTCCACATCAGGAAAACAAATTCAGGCAAACGTCGCAAACGACAACAAACACCCAAATACTTCTATTAACATTCCTACTACAGTTCATACTATTTACTCTAATCTTGAGAAACAACTTTCATTGGAGTTACTGAAAGACATACAGGTTAACCTGTGTCTAAAAGTGCTCGGGGATGCTGATCACATCCTCACCCAAACCAACCGGTCTTTGACTAACATACTGATGATTGTTCTCTTCTCATATACACTTCAACTACTCCTACCTTCTGGAACCATATATTTCTTGCATCTTCCTCAAGTAACCCTACAACTTCTCCGTTCTGAGCAATTACTCCTTAGGTAAAGCTTTGCTACCTTTATGTTTTTCACTTCCATTTTCAACAATGTTATTTAATGTTTCCATCTCCTGGATCTTGACCCAGATGATTGTAAACTGTTTGATTATGTACATTTTCATGTGTGAATTGTTTTTGGCTTTCGCGGTCGAAAGTTCCCAAGCGGAGGGGTATTGTCATAGATAGAAATCTCCCCCTATATTGCAATATTATTTACAAGCTGACCACGCATGATGTAACGCTGATATACCCAACTGTTCATTAGCTGCCTCGGGCAATGTGCACTCCAAGCAACTGAGATTTAGTATCGTTATTAAGTAAGATTCGGTAAACTTAGCAATGAATGAGCTTATGGCGACATCGAATGTTTCAGTATTACATATTTGAATAAGATTAATTACTATGACACGTTTGGGTTACCGAATGTGAGTGTATATAAAGCGAGAGTAGCATGTGGAAATCATATCTTGATTCGCTGCAAATACATTCAAATCTCGACCCTCATCTGTGTTCAGGTTATCTTTGGGACATCCTCCGGCAAATCAGTGTGCTCGACCGTGTGACTGCTAATTTCCCCGATTAACTGTCAACATAAAACTCCTACAAACCACGTCACTTCAACGTGATAAAATCATCGACGTTGTCGACACCAAAACGATGACAACGACCCGATGAAAATAACCACATATCTTACCTGAGCACTCTTTTTCTACGACCTAGTATTCTCGCACTCTTGTTCGCTTCTTGGGCAATAACAGAATGTACCGCTGGTATTGCGTAAAGTATAATAATAGAGTCTGACGCAGTTCCCACCAAATTTCATGAACATACCCTTTGACATGTAAGAGACTTGTAAACTGGGGGTATACAATGGATAAAATTAATGAATCACAAGCTAGCTTTAGAAATGGATATACCACCATTGACAATATGATTACATTCTATATTACAAAGTCTTGTTCAAAGATATTTGAATACAAAAGGGGGAACAGTTTATGCCGGGTTTGTAGATTTTGCAAAACATTTGATTCTGTGCAACGGAACAAACTTTGGAACTTATTTCAATGTTATGGTCTTAGTGACAAAATGTGTAATTTTTTATTGAATATTTAATAACGTAAAGGCATGCGTTAAAAGTAACCAAAGATATTCGGAAACGTTTTAACTGCAACTTGGTGTCAGACAGGGATGTATTCTTAGCCCATTTCTTTTTTTTTCATTCATCATATATGAACTTGCTACCCACATGGAAACTAAATGCTCAAACGGCATCCAACCCCATCCAGAAATTGTCCAAATATTCCTTCGCTTGTTTGCAGACGACGTTGTTTTATTTTCAAGCCCCATACGTGGCCTCCAAAATAAATTAAATGAACTTGAACAATACTGTGATACATGGAAATTAACAGTTAATAGGGAGATAACAAAAATCGTAGTCTTTGAATAAGGGGGTAAAATCTCTAAAATAGAAAAATGGACATTTAAGGATATACGCCTAGAATGTGTTAGCTGTTATAAGAATTTGGGATTGTTGTTCACCAATGGGCTTTCCTGGACCATGCATCAAATATGCTGCGCTTCAGGCGCATAAATCACTAATCCGTATACTGAAAACAATAAATACACTATATGAATTATAAAACCTTCTTCAAAATATTTGATGCAAAAATAAATCCCATTTTCACTTATGGAGCAGAAATTTGGGGATTAACTGATTTTCACCAAATAGAAAGAATACACTTGTGTTTACTTCGTCTCTTCTCATGTGATTCAACTGAGCTTTTAGTTCTGCTTTTCAGATAACATATTCTCATATATGCACTCATTTGTCTCAACCATCAATCCACGGGTTTATAATATTTTACATTATTTACAAAGTGGTAAATGTAGATTTCGTGATTTTAATAACAACCAATACATTGCTATCATGCCTTGATCTCTTATGGCTTTTATGACAGTATTAAATTTCCTATTCTTATGAAATTCTATTCCTAGGTAAGTATAACTATCGGAATTTTTTAAAATTACGTCACCAAGAAAATATTGTCGAAAATTCACCCTTGCCATTCCGGATCCAAACACAACTACTTTAGTCTTTTCAATATTCTATTTCAACCTCCACATTACACAATTTTTTTCTAAATACATTTATGCTATAACTCATCCGTCTTACTCCTTTACAACAATTAAAACAAGCAGAATCATTTCCCCTTAATGAAATACAAGACTTAATATCATCATACATGTTACAAATAACTTTTAAGATCTTCCCTGAAATCACATCATTGATACATTTTTGCCGAAGTCCCAACCGCCATATATTATCAAAGTTTTTTTTGCAAATCTTTAAAGGCACTATATAATTTTTTTAACAAGAGATGTTTATGAAGATTAATAAAACATATGCTAACTCTGTTAACTGCAACTTCTCAATTAAACAAGTTTGTTTTGATAAGCACCCCCTTCGCGGGTTGTGTTTTGACAAGTAAAAACCCTTTTCCATCTATTGTTATACTAAACGGCACTTTGCCCTGAACTGAAATTATATTTGGCGGGACTTCTGAAATTTATATTTTATATTTCCAGGGTCTACACCGAATGCACAATATGAAGAATTTCACACATCGTTCATTCAGTCTTTAACTACAAGACTTAAATATATCTATCTTCAAACATAGAGTCAAAACATTTGGTTATCAAGCAAATGTTTGTATTATTCAATGTTCAAAATGATCTAATCGATGAATTATATCTATCATGTGTTAACATAAAGAAATTTAGACGTTCTTTAGCACGATTTAGATGTTCGTCTCACGAACTATCATTTCCTTCTCATTTGCCTGTCGGATTAAACATTACGTTGTAAATATATATAAAAATATTACTATGTCCATCCAAATACAATTAAATAATCAACTCTTTTCAGCATTAGAAGTCAAACTATATTACAAAATCTTGCCATGTTCATCCATTATGCAATGCTGTATAGAAACAACGTATTATCGATGTAACCTGTATTTATGTGTGCATTTACCCATCATGTATGTGCTATAGACCTGTGGCCTTTTCAGTATGAAATACAGATTGATTACATACCAAACATGCCAAAAAGACATTGTTTGTAAAGAGCACTTGAATATCGTGGTAAACACTTAATGGTGTCTTGTTAAATACGCCTTATGCTCGGAATCAACTCTTTTAGTGAACGTAACACATTCGCAATTAGCACTTCCTATTCGTACAGTTGACGGGAGCGTCGTAATATCAATTTACTCACGATAATGCTACGATAAACAAGAGTAAAGTACGATGTAACACTTATGCCCCACGTGCATAGTGCGTGTATTTCACGATGTTGCCCGATGATCGCGAAAGTTTTGAGCATGTTCAAAACATTTTACCCACTCGTAGCTCAATACGACCCTCGCCGAAAAGCCACGTGCACAGTAAGTTCGTTGTAAGTGTGAATGGCGTGTGTATCCAGAACATATAGGTGCATATCAAGATGAAGTTGCACGTGATACATCGTGGATGACATCGTGTAAGTGTGACCGTAGCATTACGTCCTTACAACGTCATAAACACGTACTTCATTCAGAATACAAAATGATAACCAAGTTAGTAAAATATATCAAACATCTATTCACAGTCGTTCTTTAAATACACAAATTTATCAGTATAAACAGTTAGTAAAGACGAAACAGTCGTTAAATGTTGTTTTTCTGGTAATGTGATTTCTGGACGTTGCTACGACGTAGTAATTACGTAATCCCTAACGTAATTTCTCAACGTTGTGACAACGTTGTAGTTACCGTACTTATCACGTCATTAAAACGCAGTAATGTTACGTTATGCCTTACGTCCTTACAACGTCATAAACACGTACTTCATTCAGAATACAAAATGATAACCAAGTTAGTAAAATATTTCAAACATCTATTCACAGTCGTTCTTTAAATACACAAATATATCAGTATAAACAGTTAGTAAAGACGAAACAGTCGTTAAATGTTGTTTTTCTGGTAATGTGATTTCTGGACGTTGCTACGACGTAGTAATTACGTAATCCCTAACGTAATTTCTCAACGTTGTGACAACGTTGTAGTTAACGTACTTATCACGTCATTAAAACGCAGTAATGTTACGTTGTGCCCTACGTTCTTAAAACGTCATGAACACGTACTTCATTCAGAATACAAAATGATAAAAGTAAGCAAAAAATATCAAACATCTATTAACAGTCATTCTTTAAATACACACGAGAATCATTATGAATATTTACTAGAGACCAAACGGTTGGTGGAGCCTTCATTTTGGAAACGTAATTTCTTGACGTCGCTAAGACGTTGTTGTTACGTAACATCTTACGTAAATTCCAAACGTTGTGACGATGTTGTAGTTTACATACTTATCACGTCACTACAACGTAGAAATGTAACGTTGAACCTTACATCCCCACAACGTCATAAACATGTAATTATTTCAGAACATAACATTTTAACAGTAAGTCAATAATATCAAACATATACACCTGGGAAAAGTTTAGCGCGGTCGCACCCCCTGCGTTTTTTAACAGTAAAAGTAAGAGAACGGTATGAATCGTAATCTAGCAATTTAAGAAAGATGATTTAATTCAGATAACGTTTGGCTTCTATTGGTTATTTGCATTTATAGGAATGTTGGTATTTTGTCCTCCAAAAACCTGTTAGGTTATTCTGAGAAATTAAAAAAGTCATTAATTAAAAGCACTATGAATCACGAATTTTGGAAAATACAATTTCAAGAAAAATAGCCTACTGACGAAATCTGGTCAGTGTTTACTGTAATAGCGCCTACATCAAAGAAATGCGCTTTATTAACAGATTGAATCCAATATGTATTGAAAAAATATATGAATACGGCAATTGTGTCAATGATAGTTCTAACAATTTGCACGAAGAAATCTTTCATTAAACCTAAGTTTCTAGTATCGAGAGTTATTAATTCAATTCAAGTACAGTAACTCTCTCACTTACTTTAGAATACGGGGGTGCTTGATTATTTCCATGTGTATATATGCATATTAATCATTATTCAAATACAGACAAGGTTGAGAATAAACAGTTTGTATAGCCCACATGATGGATAAACTCTTTATTCTTGTAATGTTATTTCTCAACATTGTGGTGACATTGTAGATTGTGTACTTATCATAATTATGTACTTATAATGTAACCGCCGCGTAAAGCCTTTATACTGGTAACATGATATATCGACATCACTGCAACGTATTTAGGACGTAAACCCTAACGTAATTTCTCAACGTTGTGACGACGTTGTAGTTAACGTACTTGTCACGTCACTAAAACGTAGTAAAGAAACGCTGGCCATTACATCCTCGCACCATCATAACGTTCTTTCTTAGAATATATAATGAGAAAAATAAGTCAATTTATAATATATTGTGAATACATTTCCATATATTTCCTTATATATATGCTTAGTTGATGATTAGGAAAAGAGGCCCATGTTCATTAATTATGAAATCCCGAAATTTGTCTAGAGCATGCCATTGCGAATATAATCTATTAACTATGTAATTTTCTTAATATTTAGAGTTTACGCAACATTGAGAGTTGTAGTTACTTGTATGTAAGCTGTGAACACGAATAGAATGTTGAAATTACCCTCGTTATGAATTTGTTTTAAAGAACATTCTTTTGAATGCCGTTTCCATGGTCTGATGTCATAATATGGTCAGTTGTTTTGACATCACAAAATTGGAGTCATTTTCACATTTAATGGTCCATGGAAATAATGTCGATGATTTTGAAATTGTTTAACCCAGTCTTTACTTCTTTATGTCAGAATATACAATATGAAATGAGCTAAATGTGTTTCTTTGCTTTCGATCGTTCGTTCTATACAAATCAACAATTTCATAAAAATGCTATTGAACATGACACGGTTTAGTATTATCTCTGAGTTAACATGAGCAAACTGAGTTGACATTTATAATACGAGCACAAACACAAATATCACGTTTGCCATTGTAACCTTGTAACAAAACAATTAAAATCCCACTTGTTTCGTACCAGTCGTGTAAAGTATATGATAATATAGCATACTTTCTCGGGTAATAATCTGTATAAATACTACACACAACGATCAGTGTCCTAACGAATCTCGTATGGATTCTATTATAGGTTATGTTTCCTCAAATACCGAAGGAATATCTTCGTTATGTGTAATTGGAAAATATTGAGATCTCATACAAAATGTCTTCTGTGACAGGTATATTTATATTTCAACGTCAAACATATAAAAACGAAATTGTGATAATACTTTATCATATAATTTGGTGTGAGAAACTCAGTGAAACAAACCTTGTACCTTCTACAGTGATGATAACCTTTATCGACACTCAGCAGAGTGACGTGTATTTGCCAAAGTCGTACATTTACCATTGCAATCATTCATTTTCAACATAAAACACAAAACTTATATGATAAATAGAATGTCTGCTTGTACTATGTTTGCAAAATATCATGTTTATCTGATATTCTGATGTAGAAAAGTATGCATTTCACTCGTGGCTTCGCCCCTGAAATAAACATGGTATGTGGCAAGGAAAGACAAATATCATCTACATACTATAGTATATAGATCATCAGTGAATGACTTGACAATACTATTCCATCGCTGAGGGCACAACTATAACACTGCTATGGCGTTGCAAATTTAAACATGATTGTATTGCCCATATGATATTTACACATAAAATGCGTTTGACAAGTTTGCTTTCCTCCTTGTGAATGGTTGGGTATCAAAACGAACGAAAGTGGTATTGTCCATAACCATTGAAGTATTGTTCATTACCATTGATCTGATCTTATATCATTATGTTTAAATGGTTATTTGGAGACCAGTGGATCTATCATGTTTCTCATTTGTTTGGAATAGCTTGCTTGTTGCAAACTCGCGTTATTAACGCGTTCACATGCGTCAGGAATATATGGCAGAATAGTTACACGACACGTCAAAAACTAATTTGTCATTTTCCTCTAGTCCAACCCCCACAACGACTAAATAGTTGATTATGGCAAAACTAGTTGTGATCCTATATTTCGGTGCCATAGTTTTCTATCATCCTAATATATTTGAAGAAAATACTTGAAACACATATTCTGGTCATGGCATATGTAATGATTAATATTAAAATGAACTTAAAATGAATCTCAGCAAAAACACTTATGTGAAACAAAGTTTCTAAGATCTATTTTATAATGTGTAAAACACAACATTGTTTTAATTTGTTATAAGAAAGGTAAAATAACTTTGAATCCACGTGTGTGATTTCAGTGCAAAATTACTGTTCTTTTCAAAAGAAATATTAAGTACGACCAATCAGCGTATAATCTTAATTGCATAACGAGGTGAATATTAAATGCATTTAATTCGTCATCAATTTTCGCTGCAGGAATTTCAGCATGATGTAATAAAAGTAGCATATATATATTCAAAGAATTCATTAAATGATGGCTTTAAGATATGTATTTTGATTTGAATGCAATCAATGATAGTGATGTTTGTTTTTTTAAACTGGATATGATGACTTGTTTTGTTGTAATATTTATTGTTCTTTCCTCTGACAATTTTAGTAAATACAAATGTTGGTTTCTTTCTGTTAGATCTCAATTACAGCATTACAAAATGATCATTTTCACAACACCATAAATATACATTGGGTTGCAGTGAATGACTATACTTTGAAGATATTTCCAAATAAACGCAACAATTTAGATACATGATGGTGAAATACAATATATATGAAAATCAACAATACTTTACACACAATAAACGGATATGTGTAATATGTTAGTAGGACATTTTCAAGCAACAAGCCGTCATCTTCCTTCAATTAATATTTCTGATGGTTTTTAGGTTTTAGTAAACACCTTTCACATGACATATCACCTGATACATGATTGCTTTGAATATAGATCCATTGTTCTTATCTATCTTGTTCGCGATATCCAAACGGACCTCACATGTCCTTTCTGATTTTTAAGACATTGATTAATGAATTTTTAAAACAAATAAGTGTATATGTATGTAAATTCAAAATGTGATTTAAATATTAGTTTTTAATTATAGATCGTTAGAATGATGTAATATCAGTTCGAATAAAGTTCCATATACCGTCGAGTCACGTCAATCACACATATGTTCACTGTGGTAAGAAAGTTATAGTTTACTAAAATCTCATTATTTCATTACTCATTACATAATAGCGGTCATATCTGCTATTTCATAATATCATGTTTACCTCATCGAGTGCGCTATTTGTCAACAATTGACAGATATTTTATTTATCATATGTAAAGAGTGCAGATTTGTGTATTTCATGTACTTGAATGTAACACAGCTCTGTCCAGTTTACTCGTGAGAAATGGGTCATGCAGTAACAGTCAGGTCACAGGTTCACATCTGTTGCACTCATCAGCCTCATGTCAGCTGGCCCTTTGGGATGACTGGGGGATAACCTGGTCACCATAGACCAATCACAGTGTATTCACGTGACTAAAACATGCAGCACTTGGAGGAAAGACAATACTGGCGCCAAATCTGCTAGTGCAGTTGATCAACACCATTTTCGTTTTCGACGCCGTATATGATATCATTTAGGTAAGAACTTATTTCCTCTTCTTCTATCTCTTAACATTTTTCCTCTTTTACTTCAGAATGCTATAAGACATCTACTAACACCAACATGGGATACGCCTACAGTCTTAGTCGTTAGTAGACCTAACCATTTCTTTTGCTACATGATACACCCAAATTTAGTTAGCATATAAAGTTATCAAAATAGCCATCGATACCATTACTGGTTTCAGATTTTTTTGCAATTTTAAATTGTAAATTGTAAAGATATTCGTTCAGTGCGAACATGTTACTCAATTACACAGTTCTATGACTATAGCTAGTTTTGACCCATCCTTTGTTTTTAGATCAACATGTGTTATGAATTTAGCCCCCACCATCGTCTGCTAAAACGATTATCTTTAAATCTACTTGTATATTGTAATATTTGAATTCTTAGTCCATATATTACCTTATGGATTCTAACTTTTATAACAATAGGCACATTACACCCTTAAATCATACATTGCAGTATTAATTATAATCATGTTTATAACAGTGACTTGGTAGTGTTTTCATCCCCTGTACATATATTTGGTAAACATCATGCAAACTATAATTGCCATTTATTATTTAATGTGGGATGTGTTTCAAAATGATTCAGCATTTGTCAACTTATTTACTTTTCTCATGCAACTTACTTGATGAAGTCACTAAAAGTCAGAAAAAATATTGTATTATTCATATAACCATTTTGCTGCACCGATAACCTAGTAACATGTGTATTATCTAATTATTGAATTTTAAATATATTTCATTTTACTAAAGGTAGTTATCCTAATTCTTGGTATTTTTTAGTTATTCTACTTAATGGTGTATGTAAATATTGGTTGAGCTAGTATCTATGTCCAATGTGTAATTGAACGATTACTTACGATCGTATACATCATTACTAATATCATATTAACCTATGACCCATATTATAAAAACATGCTATTTTGAATGAAGACAAAAGTTCAAATTTTGCTATTGTATTGTTTATAGCTCCGGTTACTAACGAGTTTGGAGGCGATTGTGTTCGCCGCGTGATGAAGAAACTGGGGACGAATCACCTGATGTCGGCAAGCTACTTAAAAGGTAAAACAAAAGATTTCCAAACTACACATTTAATGTCCTCAAAATTACCCATTAGCTTTTTGACAATTCAATTGACACAATATATGAAATGTAGATATCGTTTGATGTCACACAAGTGATATCTAATGTGATTGCCAATTCATAAAAATAATTATCTTACGGTTCTGCTTGTTTGTTCCCCAATTCAATTCAATTATTTCATCAAAAATGTATAACCTTAGTTAAATGTATTAAGTTTTTGTGGTTTAAGTGTGTTTTTGTTTTTGAAGGCAATAACTTTCATTATAAAAAGCAATATACTTGTGTCTTAACATTAAGACATGTTGATTTATTTTGCAGAAGCCTACATGAAAAACATTATTGCAAAGGAAGTGATGTCGAGGGGAAAGTTCCGAAAAGCTTAATACATGCTCCATCTAAACATGCCGGGCCTCGATTTCAACAGGTAACTTTTTTTGTCGTAGTTACTATTTTTGCAATAATTTACACGATCATACCTTCCTGTAACGTTCATAGTTATCCCATTATTCAATTAAACCTCTGTTGTTTATTTATCATCCTCAAACGTTAGTTAAATAAGTGCTACATTGTTGTAATGAGGTATCGCCGTAAATTTAATTAATGCAATATAACTGTATACAAATATTGTTTTTTTGTGTTGTTTTTTTTGTGTGTTTTTGCTTGCTACAAGATATTACTGATTTCCCTTACCTCTTTTGTTTTAAAAATGCAAAGTTTACAAATGTGTATTATTTGTTTGCAGAGAGCAGCATCCGACAAGGAAACAAGCTCACCAACCGAGAAATAAACCAAGGACAAGGAAACAAACTAATGGGCAAGAAAACAAGCTAATGGACAAGGGAACAAGATAATGGGCAGGGAAACAAGCTAATCGGAGGAAAAAGCTAACTTTTTAAGTTTAATCAAATTAAAAGTATAATCACAGTTTCATCTCTCTGTTATCTTTGTGTTCTCGAACTTATAGACAAGAACACTGAAAAAATAGCTTTTCATATTGTCATGCATTTTCAATCATTCCGTGCAGAAAATTATCACAATTGACAAACGATTTAACCATTTAAAAATGAAATGCCTTATAATAAGCAGTCTGTCAACTCAAAATTCATGTTACTATTTGGCAAAATTAGAAAGCCCTATTTCATAATATTTTGTTATAACTTATTTTATAGCGGTGGTTAACTTACAAGAAATGTTACTAAATGTTTTTGACAATATGAGTTGATAGACTGTTTATGTACATCGTCTGAATTGGGTAGGCTACAACGTTCGGGAGTCTACAAATGGAATCTGTAAGGACGTTATAGCAACGTCGTAATGCGTGAGATAGACGGCATTTTCGTGTTCTCACATCATCGTATGTAAGTAGAAAAACAACGTTGTAGCAACCTTTCTGGGAGTCTACAGAATGACGTTGTGACAACGTCAGGATCTACGTAGGGACAACGTAAAAATAGACGTCGTTACAACGTCCTAACAACGTAGTAATTACGTAGAAAATCAACGTTGTAGCAACCTGTTTGGGAGTCTACAAACTGACGTTGTCACAACGTCAGGATCTACGTAAGGACAACGTAAAAATAGACGTCGTTACAACGTTCTCACAACGTAGTAATTACGTAGAAAATCAACGTTGTAGCAACCTGTTTGGGAGTCTACAAACTGACGTTGTCACAACGTCAGGATCTACGTAAGGACAACGTAAAAATAGACGTCGTTACAACGTTCTCACAACGTAGTAATTACGTAGAAAATCAACGTTGTAGCAACCTGTTTGGGAGTCTACAAACTGACGTTGTCACAACGTCAGGATCTACGTAAGGACAACGTAAAGCTGACGTTGTGACAACGTTATCACTACGTAGATTTGTTAGCTGGGATGGCAGTCATTAATCCTGAAAACTATTCACTGCTTCCTTTCTGAAACCAGGTAACTAGGAAGTTTAAAATTGCAGAATAATATACACTTAATTACTCATGGTGAGGTCATTATGTGAAATACAAGGACTCGAGACCTGACTCCCGAGGAGGTCTGACGTGACTGAGACCGCAGGAATCGGAGGTCAATGTACAAATATATTTTTCGATCACGTGGTGTGAACTGGCCAATGATATTCTTACAAATTTAATTGAGGTATAATAACATGTGTTGCATGTAGACTAAAGTTTGTTCATCAAGTCTTGATCCCTCAAATATGCCATGGCAAGGGGTTCCCCTTTAAACGACTTCATCCCAAGACCCAAAACCCAGTCATGATAGAAAAATATTTATTTGTGAAAACCATCTTTGTTGGATTGAGACTGGGATCTATAAATTTCATAAGCATACCCCTAAAAACAAAGGCTTGACAAGGTTGTAATTTAAAGTGCTTTCCGTTTGAAGTCATACTGCTCTCGTTATGTGTGGTCATGCTTATCGTGTTAGTTTGGTCAAACGGCTTTTGTTATGGTTTGTCATGCTGCCCACGTCGTGGTTTGGTCATGCTGTTCATGTGTTGGTTTGGAAATGCTGATTTTGTAACGATTTGGTCATGCTTCTCTTGTCATGGTTTTGTCAGGCTTCTCTTGTCATGGTTTGGTCATGCCGATCTTGTCATTGTTTGGTCATGCTGCTCTTGTTATGGTTTGGTCATGCTGCTCTTGTCATGGTTTGATCATGCTGCTTGTATGTCATGGTTTGGTCATGCTGCTCTCGTCATGGTTTGGTCATGCTGCTCTCGTCATGGTTTGGTCATACTGCTCTTGTCATGGTTTGGTCATGTTGCTCATGTCGTGGTTTGGTCATGCTGCTCTTTTCATTGTTTGGTCATGCTGCTCTTGTCATTGTTTGGTCACACTGCTCTTGTCATGGTTTGGTCATGCTGCTCTTGTCATTGTTTGGTCATGCTGCTCTTTTCATTGTTTGGTCATGCTGCTCTTGTCATTGTTTGGTCATGCTGATCTTGTCATGGTTTGGTCATGCTGCTCTTGTCATTGTTTGGTCATGCTGCTCTTGTCATGGTTTGGTCATGTTGCTCTTGTCATGTTTTGCCATGCTGCTCTTGTCGTGGTTTGGTCATGCTGCTCTTGTTATGGTTTGGTCATGGTTTGGTCATGCTGCCCTTGTCATGGTTTGGTCATGCTTCTCATGTCGTGGTTTGGTCATGCTGCTCTTGTCATGGTTTGGTCATGCTGTGCTCTTGTCATTGTTTGGTCAAACTGCTCTTGTCATAAGTTTGGTCATGCTGCTCTTGTAATTGTTTGGTCATGCTGTGCTCTTGTCATTGTTTGGTCATGATTTGGTCATGCTGCTCTTGTCATTGTTTGGTCATGGTTTGGTCATGCTGTAGGCCATGGGCCGAGGACTGTTTTTGTTCATTTGAGGTCCAAGTTTTTGGTGAAGGGGAAAACTTTACTTTATATTGTAGAAAATGGTTATTTTTCACAAAATATTCAATGTTTCACCAAAAACACTTGTTCATTAATTAATAAACAGTAATAAAAGACCCTTGAGAAATATGCTATTTTCAACCAATCAGAGAGCAGCTAGGTCAGCCTGCCCGGTACAACAAAGATGGCCGCCCCCATCATAGATTGTGTGTGTGTCTGTTTGTGAGTCTTCAACTGATCAAATTGTGGCAATATCAGAAGTTTCCAGGGGCCATATATATGGGTATATTAAACAATGGCTACTTCTGGATGGAAAACAGAAAAATAATCATAACTTTGATTATTAACACTGTGATACTGCAGAATAATGTTCAGGGGAGAGGTTTTTGTGGTCAATTTTCGTGTTAGAAGAGCTACTAAAGTTATCTTAAGGGTGACATATGTTTGAAATCAACTGGGTTTGTGGAGAAATGTATAGTTGATTGGTACGTGCGTTTATTTGTGAATGTCACCCATTCTTAGCGTACATTTTGACCTGAAGTTGAATGGGCCGCTTCCTTAGATCGACAGTATGGCTGACATTGTTCCTTTATTATTTTTATTTGATATAGGGTGTAGGGTTTTTGTTTACCTTTATTTAACCTTCGTTTTACTTACAATATCGGGTTCCTGTTGAGAAAATGGATCATTTGCCCAAATTAAATGGTACACAAGTGAGAAATTTGTTTTAATTTTAATTTTAAAACTGTCTTCATGGCTATTATAACTAACAGTTAATTTGGTATTTGAGTAGAAAACATTTTTGATGATGGCATGTAAAACACTTTATTGGTAGTCAATTTTGTGGCCATTAACATCAATCTGGTAACTTTTACTGACACCTATTATTATTTATCTTTGACAACAATAGACTGATGACATGTATATTTTTGTTTTGTATGTATATTCTATGTATTTCAAATGAAATGGAATAAAAAAAATAAAAAAAAAGAGAAAGAAAGAAAAAGAAGAAAAAAAGTATTCACACCTTTTGAAAAAACACACAGAATTTTTGTTTTACCTTTAGCAATATCTGTAATATCTTCAAAAATGACAAACAATCCTGAGCAAACAATGTATTACGATAACATGATTATATTTTATATGCAAATACTAAGTTGAATTTTGTTGGGTGTTCATATTGACTCTATGCATATTATATCTACCTATCTACTGTCTATAAAACTGACGTGCAGATAAACTTTGCAAGCAGTAGAAACAAAAGTATGGGTCCCTCACAAAATGGCTCCGGGTCTCACTTCTTTTCATGGAAACAAATCAAAATTTGAAAGTTTTGAAACATAAAAGGCCCATATTTTTAAACAGGTATATTGACCTTTTATGTTGGGAAATGAAAGAAACCTATCCCTCGATAAAATGTCCAGTTCGTTTCCATGAAAACACAATACTTATATATTAAAAACAATTAACATGTCATAAGATACCACCTTTAATACTGATTACCACCTATTAAGTTTCAAAAAGATAACACAAACAGTTCTGCTCCGGAAATGAACTTATTCACAAGGTGGATAACACATATTAGGTTAAAAAAGATAAAAGATAAACTTTTTTTTTTTATAAATTTCTTATGGAAACGAACCTGTCCCTGTGTCCAAATCCAAACCATTTCCATAGAAACTAAATTAATAATTTTAAAATCTTAAAATAAAAAAGGCATATGGATAATACACCTAAAGAGTTTCAGAAATATAAAATTAACAGGTTTTTAGCTATGCTTTGAAAATGAACCTATCAGTCTTGGTAACACATTTGAGTCAAAATCAAAGTTATTGAAAAAAGTGATAATATCTTAAAGCAACTCTTCAGTATTTGGTTGGTTACTTTAAATCCCCTGGTTCCTACGGCAATGTTGAAGATACTACGGAACATAATATTGGACGATAAAAGTGATAGTGAGATCTCCGTGTCCATTGGAACCTTGATAAAAAGTGTATGAGGTCTGATTACAGAGAAGCTCAATAGTTTTTTTCTAGAAGGGCAGTAACCGTACAAATATACGGTAGTATATATTAGAATTTAACATTGTTCTAAATGCCCATCAATTGAGAATCTTACCCATGTGTCTTCTGATATCAAATATATCAACAGGACTTGATTAAAGTTACAAATATCCCCAGCATGCCAATGAAACAAATTTCCTCCGGGATATCTTATCTTAATGAATGAACATATCTCAAACACAACACTGCCTTTTAGCTTCTTTGTCAGTGATCTCAGTGAAGTAGAATAGCATTGTGACGTCATCAGCACTATGGCATCATAACATAACATTACATCATCAACTTTGAGGTCATAACATTGTCAGCAGTGGCGGATCCCGGAATTTTCAGAGGGGGTGGGGGGTCAATACCCGCTCATGCAAAAGAGAGAGATGAAAGTATGTTGTCAATTAATAGTTTGATGTCATTAGTTCAATCCATAATCATGACAGATGGTATAACACTATTTGGATTGAGGTTTGTGAGTAGTAAGAATTGTAGTTTGTAACCAGTATGTTTTCATTGATAAAGCAAATAAAACAAATTTTTATATTTTTATATTCAAGAAAAGACAGAATTTCTCTATTTATCTGTTTGAGAAAACGTTCTCACCAGTACCACTGCAGTTTGATCTCAGTTCTCAACACAGTGAAAATTTCACACAGGGAATGACATCATGTCCACAATAATATGACGTCACGTCTGCCATCAACAACGTCAGCGTATGATATCACAAGAACTCCCTAAGCTTTTAACTTTTTAACTTTAAAACACCACATTTATTTTAAACACAGAAGCATATAATATATAGAATATTTTGTATTTATAGTGTAATGTCACTTATCTCATCTCATATATATGTTTCACTCGTATCTGCGCCACTTAAAAAATACTGGCACTCGCTGAGAGATAAACTGCAACATCATACTGAAAACACTGAAGAATCCTCTATTTATCTGGCCTACCAAACACATAAGTTCTTTTGAATCAAATTCTCATAATCAAAAAATTATGAGCATTCAAAGGATTCAAAGAAGTAAGTAAAGGGGAAAACATAATTGTTTTATAACCTTTTTTTAAATCAAAGATATTTTCATTCATATTTTTATTTTTTTAAAAATCTCAAACCTTAAACTACTTCTACAGAAAATGGTTATCTTTAGCGAGCAGACTTAACACACCTTTAATAAAAATTTAATTTCTTATGTACAATTTTGTATCGCTGCATTATTGTAGTTGATGTTTGCATTTTGGTTTTTTTACATATTTATGCCATTGGGAAAAAAGGGGGGAAAATAAAAAATTTATATTTACATTCTTCTACATTTTTGTAACATATCATTCCATAATGTGTTTTCGTATGTTTGTAATAAGAATCAGTTGTTACTTGATGGCAAATTCTATGAGAAATGTTAAAAAAATTTAGAAATTCTTGCAAGAGTTACCTCCCTTTGCTCAAAAAAACCTCTCACCCCTGTTATAAAAATTCATTTAGCTCTCTTGGAAATGTATGTAGTTTAAAAATTCCAACTTCTCATTGTTGTAATTACATCTGTTTCCAAAACTATGAATTGAATTAGGGCTAAAATTTAATTTTCTTTTTAAAATCATAAACGAAATGGGACGGTTGGAGAAAAATTAATTTTTTTCAGAACATTTTTTGCAGAAATTTCACATTTTTTAATAGGAAACCCAGTTGGATTACAATATTTAGATAGAACAACATATTCTCTTTTAACAGATATGCAATATGTGGAAATATATTAAAAACTTTTGTCAAAAAATCAGTTTTTCCGTGGCTAAGAAGACCTTTTGCGAAACTGCTGATGCATCACTTCAACATGCCTTAATTTCATAATGAACAAGTATCCTAGGTGAAACATTGCATTTTTGGAAGCAGTAAACACTCAGGATTAAATTGATATATTGTTTCTGCCTTCACCAAAAACTTGGACCTAAAGTCACTTTAGAGACAAGCTACGGCTTTCGGCCCATGGCCTACTGGTTTTTGTCATGGGTTGGTTATGCTGCCCTTGTCATGGTTTGGTCATGCTGCTCTTGTCATGGTTTGGTCATGCTGTGCTCTTGTCATTGTTTGGTCATGATTTGGTCATGCTGCTCTTGTGTTGGTTTTGAAATGCTGATTTTGTAACGATTTGGTCATGCTTCTCATGTCATGGTTTTGTCATGCTTCTCATGTCGTGGTTTGGTCATGCTGCTTTTGTCGTGGTTTGGTCATGCTGCTTTTGTCGTGGTTTGGTCATGCTTCTCTTGTCATGGTTTGGTCATGTTGCTTTTGTCGTGGTTTGGTCATGCTGCTCTTTTCATTGTTTGGTCATACTGATCTTGTCATGGTTTGGTCATGCTGTTCATGTCATGGTTTGGTCATTGTTTGGTCATCCTGCTCTTGTCATGTTTTTGTCTTCCACGTATTATGATTTGGTCATGCTTCACATGTGATGATTTGGTCATGGTTTGGTCATGCTGCTCTTGTCATTGTTTTGTTATGCTGATCTTGTCATGATATTGTTATGCTGATCTTGTCATTGTTTAGGCATCCTGCTATTGTCATGTTTTTGTCTTCCAAGTATTATGATTTGGTCATGCTTCACATGTCATGATTTGGTCATGCTTCTCATGTTATGATTTGGTCATGCTGCTCTTGTCGTGATTTGGTAATGCTTCTGGTTTGATCATGCTTCTCATGTCATGGTTTGGTCATGCTGCACTTGTCATGGTTTGGTCATGCTGCACTTGTCATGGTTTGGTCTTGCTGCTCTTGTCCTGTTTTTGTCTTCCAATTATTATGATTTGCTCATGCTTCACATGTCATGATTTGTTCATGCTTCTCATGTCATGGTTTGGTTATGCTGCTCTTGTCGTGGTTTGGTCATGTTGCTCTTGTAGTAGTTGGTCATGCTGCTCTTGTCGTGGTTTGGTCGTGCTGCTCTTGTCATTGTTTGGTCGTGCTGCTCTTGTCGTGGTTTGGTCATGCTGCTCTTGTCATGGTTTGGTCATGTTGCTCTTGTCATGTTTTGCCATGCTGCTCTTGTCATTGTTTGGTCATGTTGCTCTTGTCATATTTTGTCATGTTGCTTGTCATATGTGGACATGTTGCTATTAACATGGTTTGGTTTTGCTGCTTTTATTATGATTTGGTCATGCTTCTCATGTCGTGGTTTGGTCAAGCTGCTCTTGTCGTGGTTTGGTCATGCTGCTCTTGTCGTGGTTTGGTCATGCTGATCTTGTCATGATTTGGTCATGCTGCTCTTGTCGTGGTTTTGTCATGCTGCTCTTGTCATGGTTTGTCATGTTGCTATTTACATGGTTTGGTTTTGCTGTTTTTATTATGATTTCGTCATGCTTCTCATGTCATTGTTTGGTCATGATTTGGTCATGCTGCTCTTGTGTTGGTTTTGAAATGCTGATTTTGTAACGATTTGGTCATGCTTCTCATGTCATGGTTTTGTCATGGTTTTGTCATGCTTCTCTTGTCATTGTTTGGTCATGCTGCTCTTGTCGTGGTTTGGTCATGCTGCTCTTGTCGTGGTTTGGTCATGCTGCTCTTGTCGTGGTTTGGTCATGCTGCTCTTGTCATTGTTTGGTCATGCTGCTCTCGTCATGGTTTGGTCATGCTGCTCTTGTCGTGGTTTGGTCATGCTGCTCTTGTCATTGTTTGGTCATGCTGCTCTTGTCGTGGTTTGGTCATGCTGCTCTTGTCATTGTTTGGTCATGCTTCTCATGTCATGGTTTGGTCATGCTGCTCTTGTCATTGTTTGGTCATGCTGCTCTTGTCGTGGTTTGGTCATGCTGCTCTTGTCGTGGTTTGGTCATGCTGCTCTTGTCATTGTTTTCTAATGCTCTTGTCATGGTTGGTCATGGCAAGTATTGTTGTGATGTGGTATTGCTGTTGTTATGGTTTGGTCATGCAAATCTTGTTGTGATTTGGTCATGCTGTTGCTGTCATGGTTTAGTCAAGCTGTTACTGTCATGGTTTGGTCATGCTTCTCCTCACAATTGTACCTGCCATTATTTGTATTTTTTACAATTTTAACTTTCTTATGGGGTTGGCGGCAATTTACATAAATACTGGGATTTTAAGAATACCAAATAATAAAACTCCCATGAAATGCTTATGTCCATCTTCCATAACGTTTAAAATGTTTTACCTCCCTCCAGAGACGCTACAAACCCAAATTTCAAATTTTGTGCGGAGATACCTTGAATCAGTTTTTTTTCTTTCTGTTGGGCGTCAAAACACCCATTCCTAATAGCTAATGGGGATTCTTACCATATTTTTTGTGACCTTATGACCCCAAATGGGGTCATAGGGGTCACAACCTAACCAATCTATTTTCATTGTCTCCTTCAGTTCCAAAACCTTGACCAATGGGCATTCTAAATTGTAGATTCCATGACCTCAAAGCCTAAAAGCCTATTTTCATCCCTTTCTCAAGTATGAAAAGGTAGGTGAAATCACATAACTTAGATTTTCCACCTTCGGCAATAAATCAATGATGCGCTACAGAGCTGATGGCTCTATTTTAACTTGCAACCTATAAGAGCATTCACAGTGATAATTCCTTAAAAATTATTTCATCCGTTAGTCCTATATCTTATATTATGATAAATTATGCAAAGGTTGTTGATTTACAGCGCTGACGACTTCATGTTTTAAATTTAAAAAGTGCTTCATAAGAATTCCAGATTAACTCTTTTAGAGAGGTGCATTGCTAGATATCTTTTAATTGTCAGCTCATCAAGCCAGAAAGGCGTATTGTGTGTGAGATGGGATGTGTATTGGGCGTCAGGGGAACTGATGGGGTCACTATAGTTTTGGGTTCAGTTTTAGTAAAGTACTAGACTTCAGGTCCCTTGTACTGTGTGGCTGATCCCTTGAGTGAAAAAGCAAGCATGTAAAAAACAATACAGACCGCTTTTTTAAGAAATGCTTGTTTAATTTAACAATAAAAATTAAAGTTTGTGTTGGAATACTTCAAAATCTGGGATTTGTGTTGTCAATGTGAATTCTGGACAGTGCCTTATTAGAGTGACTTATACCTCAAGTGAAAGTACGAGCCTGTTATGAAGTAAAAAAAAATTTAATAATACAGGCCACGTTTTAAAAATATATATACATCATAGTTTTCCATTTATATTAAATGTTTCAGTTGTCAATGTGAATACTGAACAATGCCTTATTATTTGATATGTTCCTATCTACCTTAATATTGTGAAAACTTAGATACCTGTTGAGCTACAGAGCCCATGTCTCTCAGTCATGTGTATGTTAGTTGTGTAATGGGGCTCGGGGTGAGTAAGGAGGTCACTAGGTTGGATGGGGTTCAACTAATGAGAAACTAAGGGATGGTGGCACACAAATCTTGTTAAGCACTGGGGAGGGGGTACGGTAGGAGCATAATATTTATTGTAGCGTTGGGCTGAAATACAAAAGACTTTGACTATTTAATGCTTTGTAAATACAGATATATATTTATCTGTTTATGTAGGAAATGTTGACATATTTCAGTAACATTTCAGATTACCTGTTTTAGATCTCCTACCATTGATAACAATTTATTCAAATCCTGATGAGCTACAGAACCCATGATTCTATTGGTTACTCTAATTGATGGTTTGTTTTTCTTTTAGCCAATGAGGTCTTTGAGCCGAGATGCCCGATATCAACTCTAATGGATGGTTTGATTTTGTTTTAACTAATGAGGTCTGAGAACCGAAATGACCAATATATGGATGGTTTGTTTTTCTTTTAGCCAATGAGGTCTTTGAGTCAAGATGACCGATATCAACTCTTATGGATGGTTTGATTTTGTTTTAACTAATGAGGTCTGAGAACCGAAATGACCAATATATGGATGGTTTGTTTTTCTTTTAGCCAATGAGGTCTTTGAGTCAAGATGACCGATATCAACTCTTATGGATGGTTTGATTTTGTTTTAACTAATTAGGTCTGAGAACCGAAATGACCAATATATGGATGGTTTGATTTTGTTTTAACTAATTAGGTCTGAGAACCGAAATGACCAATATATGGATGGTTTGTTTTTGTTTTAGCCAATGAGGTCTTTGAGCCGAGATGCCCGATATCAACTCTTATGGATGGTTTGATTTTGTTTTAACTAATTAGGTCTGAGAACCGAAATGACCAATATATGGATGGTTTGATTTTGTTTTAACTAATTAGGTCTGAGAACCGAAATGACCAATATATGGATGGTTTGTTTTTGTTTTAGCCAATGAGGTCTTTGAGTCAAGATGACCGATATCAACTCTTATGGATGGTTTGATTTTGTTTTAACTAATTAGGTCTGAGAACCGAAATGACCAATATATGGATGGTTTGATTTTGTTTTAACTAATTAGGTCTGAGAACCGAAATGACCAATATATGGATGGTTTGTTTTTGTTTTAGCCAATGAGGTCTTTGAGTCAAGATGACCGATATCAACTCTAATGGATGGTTTGTTTTTGTTTTAGCTAACGAGGTCTTTTAGTCAAGATGACCAATATCAACTCATTGATCCTTAATGTTTAATAATTGCTAATTTAAAAGTAGAAGCTATGCTCGAGTGCTCCTTTAATGAAGGAAACATGGCTCACTGACACGCAGTGGGAGTTGTGACTTGTTGGAGAAGTTTAGGTCACATCATTAATGTTTGTGTAGGAACTCCTCCAAATACTTGAATGCCCAAGACGTTTAGATTTTAGACCTCACAGTGAATTTAAATTGACACACTAAACTCACAACTTAACAAAAGCAATGTGCTCACTGCTTATTGTTATTGTTAATTCGCTTTTATGTATTGTTGTAGTGTTATCGAGTGGTTGCTCCGTGTAAATGTTTGTTACATTTATATGAAATAAAGATTTGTGATCTCGTTTTAGTCTCTTGTTTGCAATGAACTCCAGTCACTAACAAAGTTAGTGTACTGACATCAGTTTTGTCTACCCTTTTTCCTCGAATAGACGTCCCTTGTCTGAAACCCAGTGTTTATTTACTCCAAATGGTCATTCTCCATCATCAATTCGAGGAAATAGTGTACACAATGCCCGATATTGTATACTTATAAAATATCATAGGTATTTGATAGGTTATAATTTGCAGTGAAAATATGAACTTTCTAACTCGTCTCCATCACCGGCTAATGTTAGCCTTGCAGCATTCATTTAACTTTCATGTGCTAACATAGCGGAGCGCTACACCTCAAATGTAACATATGCTCTGATCTCTAACATATAAAGACATTAAGTAAATGTGGCAAACCTTAAATTAGCCAGTGATGGAGACTGGTGCGAGGTATGAATTATGACATTTGAAAGGTGAATATTCATCAGAGAGGTGCTACGTGTACACAGTACCAAGTGTTGAACCTTGAGTTTATCACTATCTCTTACCTTGTGTTGGTGACTGAATCCTAGGGTTGTGGATTCGAGTCCCACTAAATATTCACCACAACAGGATGTGTACTATTGCAGATAGTGTGATAACATATATATCACTGTTACAGAAGAGCTGGGTTTGGGCAAATTACGTCGGACATTACATGTACCTGGCCATCAATTAAGCAAAATGTCATTCCATAATTATCCAGCTCGATATCTCCTATTGCGCGCTAGTTTCAGCTAATGTTTGCAGATTTTACCTAATGCAAAGCCACAATGATGTTGCATGAGTTTTCCTGCAATAACACTAAATGTAGATGTGTATCTCCAAATAATGGTAATAGGTTATTTTTTGACCACATAACCTCTGACACAAGTCGAGCTCTTTACAGGTGAGTGATATCGAATCCTGATTATTTTAATACAAGTACACTATCAAAAGATAAAATAACTTAGATGTTGTCTGATCCATTTGACATCACATGTTTGGAAAGTGATATCTTCACTCTCACCCGTTTTATCATTTATGAACATTTATGAAACTGTACAACAATAAACATGTGTATAGAAAGAATTATCAAGGTGTGAACTCAGTCTTGGAGCAATGAACTTTAGTCACAGCAATACCGGTTCACACATCTAAGTGTCGTCACACTTATAGGAACATTCGTGTTGGAATTTTCCCAATGTTATAATATACATAGAATATTGTGTTGCAAGCTTTCTTCTTGGAACACCACTAATAGTACTCTCCTATCTTCTCGCCACATACACTCATGATCCGTATTGCAATACAATCAGCATCAAACCAGACTTGTTCATATATCATTGAAAAGTATATTATGAATAGACAAACTTGTCCATAATATAAATAATGGGAGATATTAATACAGCAAACTTTGCAACTTTTAATGTATGATATGGGCGCTACCTTGGTCATTACCAAACTATATATATATATATATATATTTATATAAATATGTATGATTCTAGAAGGCCGTCCCGTCACAACCATCGTGAGGTACCCCGTTATACTGCTGAGGGATAAAAGGCAGATTTTGACAAAACTCAGTCTCAATAATTGCCTCAGTCTCTTCAATGTGGCGCAGGGTATCACTGTTTGACCTATCAGAATAGCCGCGCATATTGTTGTTGAACTATACTATGCAGAAGAACCATCATGTTTCAGTGACTTAGTTAATAAGTTGTTGGGACATTCAGTGCTCAGTGTTGGCAGATGGTGCCTGACTCTAAGGGTATGCCATTAAAAGGAGGGGGAAGAAGACATAACACATAGCAGCAGGATGTCAGTTTTAAAGTTGTTTGGATACTCAGTGCTCAATGCTGGTGGCTGGTGTCTGACTCTGAGGGGAAGGGAATAAGACTAGTTATAACACGGGATTTGAAAGTTTACAAACGTGAAATATAATTTAACCTTGATAAGGAAAGGTAAACTCTATTTTCACTGCCAACATATCATCTTTGCTAATTTCATTTCAAATAATTTCACTCAACTTGCATATTCTTCCCAAAACTTGCTTCAAATGTAAATCCAGCAAGAGCCTTTTAAATATGCAAAGTAGTTTTATGTCAATTAAACATTAGCAACCAAAATCTGTCTTTCTGTCTTTTGCAGATAAGTTCCAAAACTAAAATCAACCCATTGACTGGCACCAGCCGCGACGCATTGTCCGGTTTTCGATCAGAAATCACTTCCACTACTTGATTACAGTGCAGTCTCTAAACAGAACCGACTTGCAAGAAAACAATAATTATTGGCAAGAGTCAGTAGGCCTACGTCCCAACACAGTTTATAATGTTTGACATAATATTATGTTACTCCAGAACTCACAGAGCATGGGTGTCCCTGTAACACTGATGAACAATGTAAATTGTTAAGATAATTGCAGTCACCTAGACTGAATTGTCGGAGCATGTACTTCACTCAGTCTTTACATGGCATGTTTAATATATAAACCTCTTGACATGGGCTATGGTCCAGCAGCCTTCTATCATTTCACTTTGGTTAGTTTTGACTTCTTCACAAGTACTACTCCATTCCAACATCTGATATGTTATGACATGCACCTCGCAGCTAGGGGCTTACAATTGAAACATTTCGTTTTTACCACATTCAAATATAGAACAAGAAATATATTCGTCATCATATATATAATGTGAATTATGAAAAGTGAAATTCCCGATGAGCTACAGAGCCAATGGATATATTTTTCTCATTTTGATAACAACACATATATAGGTCAGATGCCCTTGTTGTATAATTGCCATGATTCTATATTTATGTGTATGTATACGATTTGATTTATTCCTTAAGGCAACTTAATAATAGGTCCGTTCTTCCCGTGGTTAGGTACCCATTTAAACAGCTTAGTGGACTGAGTGCAATGTGGATTAATTGTCTGACCCATGAACACAACACAGTATGAATCCATGGTTAAATAGTGTGGGTGTTTCAGCCGGGATTCGAACCCAACCCAACGGGAGAGGTCAACACGCCTACCACTACACTACTTAACTATTGAATATTGTACGATATGAAACCTCCATTTAGTATAATATATGTACAGTTATATATATGTTTTATAAACATAAAGTGTACATATTGATGAAAACATTTTCAAAGATCGAGTCCTGATTCTACTTGGACAATTTCATGTTTTAAAACTCCCCTCGCCTCTGCAAGACGGTAAGTGTTTACATCATGTTTTCAGAAGGAAAGAGCACGATCTGCACGTGCACGATGTCTATTTCCAAACCCATCACTGTCAGGTTTGGGAGATAGGGCACTTTTGGTAGAGGACTTTACCGGCAGTTTTATAACGTAGAATGGAGTTGGAAAACATATTGTAAAATAAATGTTGACCTTGTTTTAACTTTTAAAACTATATTTTCTTCATTTATTGTTTATTCAACAAAGATATTTAAAATGTATATGTGTCGTGTATTAAATAAAACAATGTTTTTTAAAGTGATTAATAGTTTAAATGTATTGAAAATAAGGAGCGAGTTCAATAACGTGTCTGTCTGTTCGTCCTATAGTCTGTCCATCCGACTATGCTTGTAGCTTGGAATAGCATGTTGGAGTCAGATAATGATCTCATATTGAAATTCTTTGTAAATAGTGGAGTTTAATCATTATGTTGAATTTGCTTTGTAGTCTACTCCGAGGAAAGGAAAAAGATGTGTTGTAACACACGGCAGCAGAACGTTGATTGCTAAGATGTTGAGACATTCAGTGCTCAGTGCTGGTGCCTGGTGTCTGACTCTGAGGGTGTGCTACCTTAAGGAAGGGGAGAATTTGTTATAACACATGATAACAGAACGTTAGTTGATAAGTTGTCGAGGCATTCAGTGTTCAGTGCTGGCGGGTGGGGACTGACTCTGAGGGTGTGCTATTGTAAGGATGGAAATAAAATGATATAACATAGGACAACAGAGTATTAGTTGATCAGTTGGTGGGACATTCGGAGCTCAGTTTTGGTGGTTGGTGTCTGCTTCTGAGGTAGGGCTTCTATGAGTACTCGAGCACGAGTCGGGATGAGTTGGACTCAAGTTCATTTTCTTGGACTCGACGCAAATATCACATTAATATCACATTAATGCAAGTTATATCATTGAACATGCATTGGACCCCGTATGTGGGACAAGTTATATACCACGTTACAAGTGAATAGTGACAACAACCCTGGTCGCATCGGCTACTTCACAGCCACAAAGTTCAGTTAAAATCGTGCAATACAACCAAATAAAACAGTTAATTGATGATATCAGATGAAGTTTACACCAACAAATGTTAATATATATGATGCTTATATGGTCAAGTTGTTTGATATACTGATGTCAAATATCAAACTTGTGTTTATCAATTGTATGTTGGTCGAGTTCACAAGCGACAGTAGACGGGTTTCACATCTAATATTGAATGTTACCTCTTTCATAAGGTAAAATAAATGTTTTCTGTTATTATTTCAGTATATTTGTGAAATAAAAAGGCAATAATGGATGTCATATATATCACTACACAAACATGATTATGACACCGTCTTATGAGGTAAAATACTCGATTTCAAGTGTAGAGTTAAATCACCAGGTGCACAACAAATCAAACTGCGAGAATTTTGCTTGGAGGTAATTCATGATCAACCCAAATATGGTGTATGAAGCGGTTACAGCTCTAGAAGGAATGTAAATCTGTACGCCGTCCATTTCTTATTAGGGGTGTGAATTTGTCTACGAATTGTTGACACCGAATAAATAGTATCTTTCTAAACCTAAATACAAGTAAAATAACATTTTATTATACATTGTGTTTGTTTATTATTATACTATTAATATTTTAGTATCTAAATCTCAATTAATGTCTACTTGTATACTTGCTACCGTTCATGAAATGATCAAGACCATTCTTTGTTTATGAATTGACTTTATCAGAACATTACAACTAAAACGAACCATCTGACACATCTATATGAACAATTTAAGGAGTTGGTGTTAAAGAAAAGAAAATGATATTTATGAATGATCAACTTTTTCAACACTTGCTTGATATGTCAATATATTAGATATGTTATGTCAAGATATGTTGTGTCAAGAGGTTTGATCATGGTACAAAGATCTTTACTGAAACTTCGTCATTTTTAAATTTAAGAAAGTTCATCATCCGGATAGCCGCGTCTATCGTTGCTGAACTATGCTATGCAAAATAACCAACATATCTCAGTGACTTAGTTAATAAGTTGTTGAGAAGTCCCAAGCTCAGTACTGCTTGCAGGTGCCTGGTTGTGAAGCCAATAACAGTCTTTTTACATGTGCAGAAACCCTTTTACATTCACAGTAGTAATATGACCTACTAAACATTACCAACAAAAATTGTTCTTTCTGTCTTCTGTAGATAAGTTTCAAAATTATGACTAAATAATTGGCCGACACATTGTCCAGTTTTGGATCCGAAATCACTGCCTACACTACTTTTTATTGTCTCTATACATAATCGACTTGCAAGAAACGGTAACTATCTGTCTGTCTGACCCCGGTGTCTGTCTGGCCTTGTGTCTATCAGCCAAGTGTCTGTATTATCCGGTGTCTGTCTGGCCCGGTGTCTGTCTGGCCTGGTGTCTGTCTGGCCCGGTGTCTGTCTGGCCTTGTGTCTATCAGCCAAGTGTCTGTATTATCCGGTGTCTGTCTGGCCTGGTGTCTGTCTGGCCCGGTGTCTGTCTGGCCTGGTGTCTGTCTGGCCCGGTGTCTGTCTGGCATTGTGTCTATCAGCCCAGTGTCTGTATTATCCGGTGTCTGTCTGGCCTGGTGTCTGTCTGGCCCGGTGTCTATCAGCCAAGTGTTAGCCAGTGCTTTTTGGTCAAGTGTCTGTCTCTGCTATCTGTCTGTTCTGTCCGGCTCATCGTCTGTCTGGCCGGGTGTCAATCTGTGATATCTTTTTGGCCCAGTGTCTGTCTGATCCGGTGTCTGTCTGGCCAGGTGTCTGGCTCTGTGTCTATCAGTCAAGTGTCAGTCAGTGTTTTCTGGCCTGGTGTCTGTCCAGCTTGGTGTCTATCAGCCCAGTGTCTATCAGCCCAGTGTCTATCAGTCAAGTGTCAGTCAGTGTTTTCTGGCCTGGTGTCTGTCTGGCCCGGTGTCTATCAGCCCAGTGTTAGCCAGTGCTTTTTGGTCATGTGTCTGTCTCTGTAGTCTGTCTGTGCTCTCCGGATCATCGTCTGTCTGGCCGGGTGTCAATCTGTGCTGTCTGGCTCAATGTTGTTCTGGTTGTTTCAACAGAAGTTCAACTAAACATAACAGCAACGAATAGCGCTTGCAGCAGTCAGACAGTTAAAGGTGAAACATTAAGAAGACGACCACGCCAGTTGTTGTCGTATTGAATAAGAACAATGTTGTACTTTTCAGATCATCCGAGTGTACACAGTAGGGACCAGCAATCACTGTACTTTCAACGACATTTGCTTGTATGATAACATTAGGAATGTTTTGAATTGATGAAATCACATTATGCAGATCTATTACACATCCTGTTTTAATTAGTACATACATCTGTTTGTATTTCACATACAACTTTAAGCTTATTTTATGTTAAATATGATATTTAGTAAATTTTAACCTATATTTTCCTGTGTAAAATATACAATACTCTCCCGGTTTGTACACAATCATTTAAATTTTCTTTGGTTTTATTTTGTAATATCAGTAAAATAAAGTGTTTGAGAGAAGAATGACAGAGAAAAGATCTTACTTTAAATTTGTAAACAGTGAAATTTCTCTTAATTGCTCTCATACACGCAAACTACAAATTATAAGAAACAGAGGTAACAGCAATAATGACTTGCTCGGTCTAACCCTTCCCTGGTCCCGAAGTATGGGCAACATGTAGAAATGAATACTAAACATTTTCAATATTATGTGAATAATTAAATTATATTGTTTTATTGGTTTTAGAGATTTTGTAGGGGAAGAACCTGGTGGGTTTTTTTTATCAACACCATCCATCCATGGCTTATTAACCACAACAATTTGGGGAGAGAGAGAACATTTAGCTCTCACCCCAAATACAAATAGTCAAGGTTTAGCCTCTGAAATTATTGTTGGTTGTAGAATTTCAAATTAAAAAAACATAGATATGAGCCTCTGAGATATGTTGATTTTCAGAAAATGAACTCTGTAGTCATCTAGTCGACTCGTCTACAAGCACCAACAAATTAAGGGGTATTGGTGATCAAATCAAATCAATTCAAATCAAATACACTGCTTGACATATAATTGCCACGAGGTTGACACGTGCACAACATTGTTGCAAAGATTAAATAACGCAACCTACTTTCTCATCCAATCAAAGGATCATATTTTTCTGACAAAATAGACTCTTAACTGATCAAGAACTCAGAGCTAAAACACTCTTCATGACACACCCATACTCTGCCTGATTGGTCAATAGAAATGACAACACTGTTTACATCTTTGGTTGACTTGTGCTCCACGTGACTCGAAGTAAACACGACCTCGACACTACAATACAATATAAATATACCGGCAAATGTGTTTCAAATATTGCTAGTATTTGTTATTTAGCATATTTATGGTAGAGCTTGTTTCAATCTTATTAAAGTCGTTTCAAAAAGAAAAACAATCAGTCTTTTAACAAACTAAACACAAAAAACCTGCTTTATTATTATTATTATAAAAGTATGAATTAATTATATATTTTGTTCTATAGTCTAAATACTAAGTACTGATAGCTAAATAAATATTTACTTCATTTACCTTAAATCATGAAGCAACAATGTTAATTTGAATGACTCACACATTCAGTAATTTGATTTAGACATAACCTTTTCTACATTGTTAAAATAAAATATTTCCGAATAGAATAAACATAATAGTTCACCTCAAAGACAGACACTATACTTCTAACCACTGATATTTATCTTAGGTTCTAACTATTATTTGGTTGTATTATATTTCATAACTGCCAACAGCTTACCCATTAAAACAGTTTGCTGGATTATATTCAAAGACATATTCATCACAGAACAAGCTAGCTTTGTAATTGTAATGACATCGGTGATGAGTTTGATTATACTTTTCTTTATTTTTAGTTTATGAATGCAAAAATATATATCTTTAGCTATCTTATATTAAATCAACTTTTCATAACATGAAGAAAATTCATATCATTTACTTATAAAAATAAAGCAGGTACGCTTTATAAGAAAGTTAGCCTTGCTTTATGGCGTTATTTGATAATAATATACGTGCTGTTTTTACATGGCTAATTATCTTCACATTATTATAATTAAAATCATATTGAATTTTTGTATATCAGAATATATAATGCAGGATTTTTAATACAATTCTTGACTTGTATTTATGACATACACAACTGTACATTTTAGTTCATATATCATTGATTGTGTGTCTACATGTGTCTATGCAATATGTTACATGTAGCATCATAGGCATTGCTTGACCTTGTAGCCCGAGAGGAAATAAGTTCAGTTCAATCAGTGCACTTTGCTCAAGTTAAGGAACATATTATAACAATGTTGCCAAAGAAATGATACATGCGTTAAAGATGTGTGTTGACCCAAATCATGTTTTGTTAACATGAAGGTTAAGAATTAGAATGTCAGAAACATTAATTTATGTGATGGTTGTCTGTTAAAATATATGAGGAAATTTATACCATTACTCATTCAACAGATATATTAGAATTTAAATGTGTTGTTAATTAAAAAATGATTAATACCATTCATATTAATATTTGTTCTGTTTAAACATATTTAAACATACAACAATGTATATATCAAGGAGAGAGTTTAGTAACGTGTCTGTCTGTTCGTCCTATAGTTTGTCCGTCCGACTGTGTTCATGTCTGTCCGTTGCTTGGAGTGATGTGTTGGAGTCAGAGAATGATCTCATAATGAAATGCTTGAAATAGTGGAGTTTAATTGAATTTGCTTTTGTATTCACACAATTCTATAGAGTGCACTATGCACTTTATCGATAGGACAATTAAATAAAATTGTTATAAATAAATAACTCTTATTCAATTGAATTTCCTAGTTTATAAAACTACTGTAATAATCAGTCTATAAAAATTATTTTGATTAATTGGCATTGTGCAAAGTTTTTTTTTAAAAACATTATTGAGTGATATTGTATTTTAAAAAAGTTGTTTAGTGATTGTTTTGGGTCATTTGGCATTTTAAAATTTCTTTCTTTTAGCAATGTTTGGGCAATATTGCATTTAAGAAGATTTATTTCATGGTTCTGTTTTGGTGATTAGCATTGATAAAATTTTCTTTCTTGTGATTTGTTGGCCCTGAAAAGGGCCGTGTAGTCGGTCCAAGCTTGTGCCGCATGATGGTCTAGCAGCTTTCCTCAGGTGGTGTTAAGGAAAGGTTCGATTCCCGGCCGATGGTCGTTATAGTCCCATCTCAGTTCTCCTCCCGAGCTCACCGCTGTGATGGTCTCCATAAAGAACCTACGCCTCCCATCCCGGAATTTTGAGACTAACTTACAGTTTGGATTTAGACGGGAGTGGTTCATCGTGGCTCCCAAATTTGTATCAGGGTCAATTCGATCCCCGAGGTGATTGACATGGCCATCAAAACGAAACTGCGATGAATGACCCCCCCAAATAGACCTAAAAGTTAACCCCTGCCTGTCGTACTCCTCCTGCCGAATTTCTGCCTCCTCAACACTAACAATCTGGCCCAAATACTCACAGACTTCTGCCCCAGCAGGATAGTCATGTGTTGCAAACACACCCTTCCCAATTTCAGTACTGACAGGCGCTACCAAAGGACTAGAATTTTGATCCCCCCTGCGTTCCCGTTCCAAAACAGAACTACGATTACCATGATCCCTAAGCGAATACCTCAGAGGACTCGCCAAAACGTCCCCAGAACTAGCCGCAGCTCTACGAGTATTACGAATAGCCCTAATTACCTGATACCCTTTACCTCCAATCGTGTACTTGGCAAAGTTCTTGTGGAGAGCCACCACGGTGAACTGTTTGGAGAACCGGACAAAGTTGTTGGCGATGTTGACCAATCTCCTGTCTGTTGTCTTCGCGGCGACGTAGCTCTTGTACTCGGTGTGAAGATCCCTGGTGGCGATGACGTTGCCAGCACAAGGGGAGTACAAGACGGCGAAGGCAGACAGGAAAGGGCAGGCCATGCGGGAATCTGGATCCACTGCTAGACCACGGCACTGGACTCGACTTGATAGACTTCTTGGCATTTTGATGCAATTTCACTTGCTCGATCAATGAAATCTATGAGAGCAATGATGGCGCACATGGGACTGTCTCGGTTTTGTTACTGTCAGGCTCCTCCCATCTGACAATTTGACCGTCTGCGCATCGGGTACGTTCAGTCGAAACTATTCGCTAAAATGTTCTGAAATAAAAAGCCACGTTTGTCAGTTAGCATTAGTGAAACAGTCTGCTGTTCCCAGCCAATAAAGATCGCCAAAACAGAGCCGCAGTCTGTCAGTGGTGGGACTGTGACGAGGCACTTGCACCAACGAAATGACTGTTGCCTAGCTCCGCCCATTTTGATAAGATGATGTAATGCTTTTAATTTATTTTTTATCTCATCTAATATTTTTAATGCAAATAAATAGTTATAATTTTCTTAAATAAAAGCAAAACAAAAACTGATCTCTTTGATTACAAAAGTCTTTCTGCTAACTTTATTCTAAAATGGTCTTACTTGATGTTATATAAATAATAACCCAAATAGTTATGGATGTCGTGTGCTGTCAGTAATTGTGAAGACATAAGGCTGCTGTTTGATAGATTTAGATGCTTGCTGTTATCACGTAGAAATGACGATAGTTATGAGCTTTAGTTTGTCACTAGTTCTAAGACTGATTTTAATTTGTTTAAACTCATTTACCTTAACTTAAAAACTTAAAACTGTTAGTGAAACAAAACCATCATATGAAACATATGTACAATTTGAACACAGACAAAACATAATAAAATCACAGAAACATTTTAATCACTGCATTGGGGAGATGGGGATGGAGGTGTGTGCGTGCGAGGGTTTTGTTGGGCTGGGGTGTATGTTAAAGTAGTAACATGCCTCTGTATATAAAAGAAAGCACATATAACATTTTCCTTTGAATATTGCTGTAATTTGGCAAATTGTTTTATTTCAAGTCATATGTGTGTATTTACCAATTCACTTTCTTCACCGAGAGAGGTACTTGGTAACTGCATTCTACACAGCAAACTGCCTATATTTGGTTTTTAATATCTGGTGTCACTGTCATGTTCTCCCTAATAGTAATATAGCTGCAGTGTAAAGTCGTGTATAAAGTGTAAAGTGTAGTGTATGTAGTATGGCCGACAGCTGACAGATTAGTAATTGATTTGATCAGTAATCAAAAGTAGAACAATGAAGTGAATCTAAAATAATTTTAACAGATTATAACGACCATGAAGTTAATGTTTCTGACATTTTAATTTATATTGAAAGTGTCTTCTTTTCTGCAATAAATCATTTGGGTCAACTTCTCGACTTGAAAACTTTAACATATGTATCCTTTCTTTAACAACATTGTTATACTTCCTAAACTTGAGATGATATGAAACAATGTTGTACACACGTTTACTGGCCTGGCGTTTATAGTGTTATGCAGTGCATTTGACTGGGTTGAGAGATATTCAACGTTTAGTGAACGTCCTCCCTTAAAAATAGTTTTTGTCTATTTAATGTAATTTTATTAAAATTAAAGTATAAAAAATGTAATTGCCTTCTTTGATTAAATGTTTCGTATGGGGTATTACCTGATTATACTCCTACCTAGGAAATATTACGGGTATATATGACTCAGCCTGTCCGTTCATCTGTCTGTCCATCCCCGTCCGTCCCATGTCCGTCCGTCCCGTGTCCGTCCGTCCGTCCCGTGTCCGTCCGTCCGTCCCGTGTCCGTCCGTCTGTCCCGTGTCCGTCCGTCTGTCCGTCCAAGCATTCATGCTCATTGGATTTCTTAAATGCTGTTTGTCAGAAACTCTTTGATATTCAATATATACAATCATTGGACTTTAAGTTTTACCTTTTGAACAAATTTATCAACTTTGTATATATTTACAATTAAAACATTTGGGTCGCCATTTTATTTCAATCAACAGTTTTAGACTTGTTATACATTTGATTTATTAAATAGATGATGTACTAATATATAACCTAATGAGCATATTGCATTGCAATCAATTTTATCGGACCTTTTTCAAGAAAGTATTTATCAGAAGATCTAGGTGGGTCTTCTGAATAAATGCATTATCATGAATGACCTTATTTGCATATTTTAATTCTATAAAGAAATCTGTCTATATGGTATATCTATGCCTATATCAGCCCATGCACTCTTACATTATTATTCATATTGGGAGTTCATTCTTCAAGTATAGCACAGTGGTCCGGCTTAGATAAATAGGTCCGTGGTTCGAATCCTGCAAACTTTGCTGTGGAGACTTGTTCTACGTGCAGTAAGGTTTGGTGCCAAGGTACACTATATTTCAGAGCAGCTCCATACATGAATTGATAGTTCCAGCCGGTGATCGCAGGTCTCAATATATTACCATAGTTATAGCATATTCAATAGATAATCTAATAATATATGACCTAATTTGTATATTGCATTCACGTAAAGGACAGTAAGGTTTGGGTGCAATAATACACTGAATTTCAGCACAGTACCATGCATGTATAGATAGTTCCAGCCGGTGCTCGCAGGTTTCGTTGCAAGGTATAACCATAGTTGGTGTTGCAGGCTTTCTTCTTGCAAACCAAATACTTTTGAAAATCCCCAAAATCATCTCACCTCCTTAAGTATATATCATAACCAAAGTAAAATATAGTAACAAGTCTCACAGTACTTGAATTGTAAGCTATGTATATGGATTTCACACAGAGACATCAGTTTTAAAGGGACTCTAGCACATTTTCTGATTGAAATAAATCTCCAGTACAGGTCAATGTCAAGTACAGGTCAATCTTCAGTACGGGTCAATCTCCAGTACAGGTCAATCTCCAGTACGGGTGTATCTCCAGTACGGGACAATATCCAGTACGGGTCAATCTCCAGTACGGATCAATCTTCAGTACAGGTCAATCTTCAGTACGGGTCAATCTCCAGTACGGGTCAATCTCCAGTACGGGTCAATATCCAGTACGGGTCAATCTCCAGTACGGGTCAATGTCAAGTACGGGTCAATCTCAAATACAGGTCAATCTCCAGTACAGGTCAATCTCCAGTACAGGTCAATCTCCAGTACGGGCCAATCTCCAGTAACGGTCAATCTCCAGTACAGGTCAATCTCCAGTAAAGGTCAATCTCCAGTACGGGTCAATCTCCAGTAACGGTCAATCTCCGGTACGGGTCAATGTCAAGTACAAGTCAATCTCCAGTACGGGTCAATCTCCAGTACGGGTCAATCTCCAGTACGGGCCAATATCCAGCACAGGCCAATATCCAGCACAGGTCAATATCCAGTACGGGTCAATATCCAGTACGGGTTAACATCCAGTACGGGTCAATATCCAGTACGGGTCAATCTCCAGTACAGATCAATCTCCAGTACAGATCAATCTCCAGTACAGGTCACGTATATGTCTGGTATATACCGATACTACCCGCACCCTTCCCCCCCCCCCCCCCCCCCCCCCCCCCCCCCCCCACAATTCTCAAATAAACTTGCGTAAGTCCTCCATCATGGGTAAGTTCAAGCCTTGCTGCGTCTGCTTACATTTTTCTACTTGTTGAGTGGAGGGCACTGTGAAGTTAAGATGCAGTGTGCACCATGCACCAACCAAGCACAAGAAAGTTAAGGAAATACAGAAAGGATTGAATCAGCCAGGAAGACTGGTGCAAGGCATTCACTGCTATGGTGCAGTGAAGGAAATACTGCAATGCTTAAATCAACCAGTTGTTGAGACTCAATACGGAGTCAACTTTCATTGGCTGAGGCGATTTTAGTCAAAATAAGAACACTTGACTAGCCCATTAGACTACCATTCATTTCAAGACTATTTCTGCCCCATGAGTTAGATAGTTAGATCCTGTTATCTGGATATTTGTGTGAAATAGGGTGTGTGTATTGAACGTGGGGGGGGTGGGGGAGGAGGGGGGGGGGGGGGGGGGGGGGGGGGGGGGGCAGTCTGTCCCAAGTTTGGTGTATTATGAATATTTCCAGAATAGTAAACCATTATATTTAATTAATTGCAGAAGATATATAAGCACACAAACAACATTGCAACTATTGAACACAAACCTTATGAGAGTATGTGAAAAGCAACCTTAAACTTTAATTCTAAAAACATGTCATTAAATAAAGATTCCTGTATTAAGGAACATCTCTAAAGAGTCCTGATGTGTATAATGCCAGGCTTTGATAGAACAGGGTAAATAAGTTTTATTTCCAAATGTTTATTCAAGTAAAGGGTAGTTGTAAGTGCCCTCGGCTGTAGATTAAAAAAATATGTGGTTCAAATCACCCTTGTCTGCTGTTGAGAACTGTTCTAAATGCAGTAATTGTTTACAATGAAGCACTGAATTTCAGCGCAGTACCATCCATGGTTTGCTCCTTCAAGACATTCCCTTGTTTATTGGCTGTAAATAAACCATAACTACCGTATAAAAAGATCTGCTAACGAAGAGTAACCCAACAAATAGAAGACAACCAGTGTACAGCCAACACTGCAGTTTCTGGACAGGTACACGACTATGTTTAAACACTTAGCACGTCACTGTCCGGTTTTCGATCATGGTACGTTCACCTTTGTATAATTACTATACTGAATAAAGTTGCATTAAGTTTGCAATTTACAGCAACACTCAACATTTCTCAGTAAAATAAAACTATGTATATCGTTTGACAAAAGATGACTCAAACAACGTACTCCACTTCTCAATAATTATAATTATTACTCGTAAGTGGAAGATACTGCAGTGTTCTATTTATAGCGCAATATTAAACTAGTGTAAGACCGCTCCAAGTATGACATCAAAATAGCGAGCAGTTGTGACATCACAATGGTCGTACCGCCATTACAATTGTGCATCAATCACCAGAGTCTTAGCATCACTGTCGGCATATTCGCTTGATTAGAAGTTCTTGGTTTCGGCTGAATACTTAAGCTCCTGGGACATTGAGTGATGGCGATAGGTGCCAGATTTCATTAGTTATGTTTCCTGTTTAAAGACAAGGATTGTTCCATATTAACAGTGCTACTGCTTCTGTTTGAAATGTATTATCAACCAAATCTGTTACAACTTCCAATACAAGTCATAACACACACAAGGTGGATCAATAGCTTACTTCAGCCTTGCTACATTCCTTAACTTGTCTGTGCTAGGACATCAGATCCCACTATGACGTTAATCGTACCACTACACTAGAACAGAAAAGTTAAGCAAATGCAGCAAGTGTTAAATAAGCTATTGGTCGAAAACAGTGAGGTATGAGGGAGTGGACATTAGGCCTATTTAGTGTGTCATGTAAAACAGTGTACTTACTTACGTAAGTGTTATTGTGCTTATGTTGTTATGTCTCTTTTAAACAGATGGGTGAACTAAGTGCAGTGTAGATGAAGTGTCTTGCCCAGGGACACAATACGATATGAGGCCAAGATTACAAGTGTTTCGTGGCTCAATTAAGATCCAAACGCGTTCTTTGGTAGACAAAGGTGTGAACCACTACTCTCGAGAGTTCCATATACACGTTTACGGAACATCAAGCCGAAACATCAAATTCTGCAACATCTCCAGAACAGTTCTGCTCGTCTGATTACTGGTTCAAGGAAGCACTCTGAGATCACAAAAAAACCTTCTCTAGAAGGCTCCGATCCAGAATGGTCTTGATTCCCCAGAATTGTGGGAAAGATGCTTTTCGGTTGCTGCTCCTGTACTGTTGAATGACCTTCCAACTAAAACACAGCAAGGGACACATTCCAGAATATGCTGAAGACATTTTTATTCAGGCAACATTTTGGCATATAAAAAAGAGGCAAAAGAAAGAAGATGTATTATCTTATCATCTCTGCAATCACTGCATGTGTACCTTCATCTATGTAAAGCACCACTGAGCAGGTATAACCTTGATATTGGGCGCTATATAAATCAATTGTCATTCAATCATTCATTTATTCATATCTCTCGGAATCGACATCTGGAAGTAAATTAATTTGCGCAAGAGAGAATATGTACAGAAGAGGGAAAGTTAGTTTTTTACTTTTAGTGACACTATTTTTCAAATACAATCTATCAAATTTGTGTGCTACCGCCCCTTTAAGATTGTGTCAGTGGACAGTTGATGTTCAATATCAAACCCGAAGAGGAGACATGTCTATCGCCAGTATGGAATAGAGATTCTGACTCAATTCCGTTAGTTAGTCATACTTTTACATCTGTAATTTCCCCCCCCCCCCCCCCCCCCCCCCCCCCCCCACACACACACACAGTATGGAATAGAGATTCTGACTCAATACCGTTAGTTAGTCATACTTTTACATCTGTAATTTACCACCCCCCCCCCCCCCCACACACACACACACGTCATATATCAGGCTTGCTTCGCGCCTATCACCTTCATGTAATAATATGAGTCTTGCTGCATTTGCAAAACTTTTCTGTGCAAGTGTGGTGAAGCGATATGTTAAGGTGCAGTATGCACTAACGTTAGCACAGGAAAGTTAAGTTAATAGTCAGCAAGGACGAAGGTTGATGTGTGATATGCCTCTTGCAAGGGACGTTGGAAATACACCAAACAGTACCAATTGACAATGTATTCCATATTAGTTATCATGCACACGCACATATTTAGAATATACCAGACACTACTATGATGATCATATCATTATATAAGCGGCTTGAAGCACTTAGTTGTCTTAAAAAAAAACATCTGTGATATTAGCGCCAGCGCTGTCGACATTGCATCTAGGGATTTGCAAGTAAGGTTTATAAAGTAATAATTTCACCACCAACATTGTGTGTATCACAATTTAATGATGAAATACACAGACTAATAATCATTTATTCAATTTCTCAAATATCAACAATAAACCCAAATGACCTCATCCTTAAAGTTAATGCCCTGCTGTTTCGATGTGTCTTAATTAAGGGAATCCTTATCTGGATCAAACCCTATCTACAGTTCTCAAACTTTGTAATTGAACAGTCTCCAAAGATCTTCTCTTTCATGTGTCAACTCGGAAATAGTATGAACACCCCAAGAAATGTGACTGTGGATTTGTTTGTCGAAGTTTGGAACTGCAACAAAGGGAGATAATTTCCATAAGTTTGTTAATCTGTGTTGTGGAGAGGCGATCGTTTCAAGATAGGATTGTTCCTGTCAAATGCATGGGACTCGTCCGGGAAACTAAATAATTCAACAATAATATTGGTTATTGGTACAGTCAGTGGTCGATGCCTGACACTGAGGATGTGGAAACAAAGTACAATAATTTTTACTATTTCAGATTGCGTTATCCTTAATGTAAAATGGTTGTTATTGCTGGTTAAAGACCAATTTTGAAATAAAAAAGAAAAAACATACTATTGCCCTCTTTGCCTATCTACAAATAGTTATGCGTTGTGTCCTCTTACATGGTAGATTTTTAGATTTTTCCAATACAAAATTAGCTTATAAACAATATTTTACCCAATATTTATATAAATCAAACAGTCATGATACGCAACATCTAGCTAAAGGGATATAACCCTTTTGTTTAGTCGCCTATTTTACAGACATAAGTGTTCTGTGACAGCTTTTATATAACTATATATATACATTCAAATATTGTGCATGTTTTTAACCTCGAAGTGTGGACTGCTGGTAGAGGGAACAATGTTGATATAGCAAACCTGTGTGTCCAGTCTGAGTGGAATCATGTTAATATTAGATTGATGTGTTTATAGGAGTGGCATTGTTTATTGTTTAGAATGCTTGCCTTCGGATCAAATGGTTCGGGTTCGAATACTGTCAGGGACTTGGCAACTCGGTCTGTTTGAGTGTAATGCTACACTGAATTTCACTGCAGTACCATCCATGTTTTGCCAGCTCCAGCTGTGCTCGCAGATATCACTGCAGTGAATAGTTACCATGGTTTTGCTGCCTTTCTCCCTGCAATAAACTAGCAACCGTGAACAATTTAAATCCTCTTGAAAGCGGCATTAAACCTTAAACCACCTCACCTTAAACCAAACCAACCACCCAGTTATTAAAATTAACTTCAATTAATAACAAGCAGAAAATTATAAAGCAGGAAGACATGGCTAGAAAACTTTACACTTTCGCACTGAGTGACCCACCCTCCCGCTAGCTGACAACACACTGCACAAGCTGCATCATTTTCACAAGTTATCCCCGGGAGCTCGCTGCCGTTGCTAAGCAATTAAAACCCACGGTACAGATCACTTGTCGAAATGGTCCCGCATATTCCGTACATATAAAATAAGTTGAATTAAATAATTTAAAAGACAGTATATTATTTCACTCTCCTAAAATGATTAATCAATTTATTTATAAGCTTTAAGCACAAAATGTTGGAGATATGAACGATAAACAAATATATTTTTTAATTGTTAATGCTGTAACTCCTACCAAAACAGAATAGCTTTTAGTGTATTTCTTTTACCGAATGTGTAAAATTAGCAATATCTCCTGCCCCTTATATGACAGATTTGTTCAACAGAGACCCCCACTTAAAAACACATTGAACCACAAATACTTATTAAGGATTGGTGAGCTCAAAACACACGCGACATGGCTAAAGGGAGATAACTCTTTCATAAGAATTTCAGATCCAACTCTTCTTTGACATGGGGAAACTGACTGTCCAGTTCAAAATAAAAGATATGCTGGCTGTGATATATTTTATTGTTAGTGAGATATACAATTGATTTGAACTAAACATTTAACCTGTGTTTATTCTCAACTTCGACAACAAAAATAACTATATATGCAAAATGAGATCACATATGTGTTTTGTTTTTGAGCACATCCATATAACACGATATACATTTCTTGAGAAATAAAAATTCTATAATATTTGTTGCATTAAATGAAGTTAGTCCTTTAAATGATACAGTGAACTATCATGTTAAAAAATGAAATGAAGTTATGTTTCAAAATGCAGAAACAAGCTGTATTCTTTGGAGGAGGTCTCAGATCAAAATGGTTGACATTTTGAAAGACCTCATAAAATATTCAGTGGCAACGATTTTGGTGTAACTATAATATTTGTTGCATTAAATTAAGTTATTCCTTTAGATGATACAGTGAACTAGCATGTTCGACACATGAAATAAAGTTATTTTTCAAAATGCAGATACAAGTTCTATTCTTTGGAGAAGGTATCAGCTCAAAATGGCCGACATTTTGAAAGACATTAATAATATATTCAATGGCATCGATTTTGGTATAGATATAGTATTTGTTGCATTAAATTAAGTTATTCCCTTAGATGATACAGTGAACTAGCATGTTCGACAAATGATATCAAGTTATGTTTCAAAATGCAGATACAAGTTCTATTCTTTGGAGAAGGTATCAGCTCAAAATGGCCGACATTTTGAAAGATATTTATAATATATTCAATGGCACCGATTTTGGTATAGATATAGTATTTGTTGCATTAAATTAAGTTATTCCCTTAGATGATACAGTGAACTAGCATGTTCCACAATTGAAATAAAGTTATTTTTCAAAATGCAGATACAAGTTCTATTCTTTGGAGAAGGTATCAGCTCAAAATGGCCGACATTTTGAAAGATATTTATAATATATTCAATGGCAACGATTTTGGTATAGATATAGTATTTGTTGCATTAAATTAAGTAATTCTCTTAGCTGATACAGTGAACTAGCATGTTCGACAAATGAAATAAAGTTAGTTTTAGAATGCATATACAAGTTCTATTCTTTGGAGGAGGTATCAGCTGAAAATGGTCGCCATTTTGAAATACATTAATAATATATTCAATGGCATCGATTTTGGTATAGATATAGTATTTGTTGCATTAAATTAAGTTATTCCCTTAGATGATACAGTGAACTAGCATGTTCGACAAATGAAATAAAGTTATTTTTCAAAATGCAGATACAAGTTCTATTCTTTGGAGAAGGTATCAGCTCAAAATGGCCGACATTTTGAAAGATATTTATAATATATTCAATGGCACCGATTTTGGTATAGATATAGTTTTTGTTGCATTAAATTAAGTTATTCTCTTAGATGATACAGTGAACTTGCATGTTCGACAAATGAAATAAAGTTATTTTTAGAATGCATATACAAGTTCTATTCTTTGGAGGAGGTCTCAGCTCAAAATGGCCGCCATTTTGAAAGACATTAATAATATATTCAATGGCAACGATTTTGGTATAAATATTGTATTTGTTGCATTAAATTAAGTGTTTCCCTTAGATGATACAGTGAACTAGCATGTTCGACAAATGAAATAAAGTTATTTTTTAAAATGCAGATACAAGCTCTTTTCTTTGGAGGAGGTCTCAGCTCAAAATGGCCGACATTTTGAAAGACATTAATATATATTCAATGGCAACGATTTTGGTATAGATATAGTATTTGTTGCATTAAATTAAGTTATTCCCTTAGATGATACAGTGAACTAGCATGTTCGACAAATGAAATCAATTTATGTTTCAAAATGCATATACAAGTTCTATTCTTTGGAGGAGGTCTCAGCTCAAAATGGCCGACATTTTGAAAGACATTAATATATATTCAATGGCAACGATTTTGGTATAGATATAGTATTTGTTGCATTAAATTAAGTTATTCCCTTAGATGATACAGTGAACTAGCATGTTCGACAAATGAAATCAATTTATGTTTCAAAATGCAGATACAAGTTCTATTTTTTGGAGAAGGTATCAGCTCAAAATGGCCGACATTTTGAAAGACATTAATAATATATTCAATGGCATCGATTTTGGTATAGATATAGTATTTGTTGCATTAAATTAAGTTATTCCCTTAGATGATACAGTGAACTAGCATGTTCGACAATTGAAATAAAGTTATTTTTCAAAATGCAGATACAAGTTCTATTCTTTGGAGAAGGTATCAGCTCAAAATGGCCGACATTTTGAAAGATATTTATAATATATTCAATGGCACCGATTTTGGTATAGATATAGTATTTGTTGCATTAAATTAAGTTATTCTCTTAGATGATACAGTGAACTAGCATGTTCGACAAATGAAATAAAGTTATTTTTAGAATGCATATACAAGTTCTATTCTTTGGAGGAGGTCTCAGCTCAAAATGGCCGCCATTTTGAAAGACATTAATAATATATTCAATGGCAACGATTTTGGTATAGATATTGTATTTGTTGCATTAATATTAAGTTATTCCCTTAGATGATACAGTGAACTAGCATGTTCGACAATTGAAATAAAGTTATTTTTCAAAATGCAGATACACATTCTATTCTTTGGAGAAGGTATCAGCTCAAAATGGCCGACATTTTGAAAGATATTTATAATATATTCAATGGCACCGATTTTGGTATAGATATAGTATTTGTTGCATTAAATTAAGTTATTCCCTTAGATGATACAGTGAACGAGTATGCAAGACACATGAAATAAAGTAATGTTTCAAAATGCAGATACAAGTTCTATTCTTTGGAGGAAGTCTCAGCTCAAAATGGCCACCATTTTGAAAGACATTAATAATATATTCAATGGCACCGATTTTGGTATAGATATAGTATTTGTTGCATTAAATTAAGTTATTCCCTTAGATGATACAGTGAACTAGCATGCTCGACAAATGAAATAAAGTTATTTTTTAGAATGCAGATACAAGCTCTATTCTTTGGAGGAAGTCTCACGTCAAAATGGCCGCCATTTTGAAAGACATTAATAATATATTCAATGGCACCGATTTTGGTATAGATATAGTATTTGTTGCATTAAATTAAGTTATTCCCTTAGATGATACAGTGAACTAGTATGTTCGACACATGAAATACAGTTATTTTTTAGAATGCATATACAAGTTCTATTTTTTGGAGGAGGTATCGTTTCAAAATGGCCGACATCAATGTTTACTTGTGAAAAACTTTATTTTGTTTGCTTTTCAGGTATTTGTAATTGAATCAAAAACAACCGCCTTTACTGCTTTAGTGTGTGTTTTCACACAGCTCTGCTTTTTCAATTTTTTCCTTAAATTGCTTTTGCTTGGTTATTTATTTTCTGTATTAAATTAATACACGAATTATTTTTGTTTTCCATTCTCTAATTTAATATTGTCTTTGCCATAAGTACTTTTCATAATATTTTTCCATTATTTAGATACCTAGATTTCCTGTTTGTCCATTTAACACTTTTTTGGTTTAATTTTAGTTTTCACGAGCTCCTTACAGGGCTCCGTGAGCTCCGCGCATTGTTGTCGCCAGTTATTTTCCAACATTGTACTGTGTATAATGATGGATTGTTGTTTTTAGTAAATGCTTTCATTTAACACTGCCTTATGTAACAAAATCCCGATTTAGTTTCATTCCTACACACTTTATATTTGCCGTACGGCCCCATTCTTGTCAGCAACCTACCACTTCCGCTTCACTTCCTGGTTCAGAGCTCCTTGCACCAACAGGTGCGTAAGCTCGGAGCAGCGCCACGGCAACCTTCCAATAGCCACAACGTATTGCATACGTTGCTGGCCCTAACTAGCTCTATGTTTTTTTATTACATTTTCTTTATTTATGTATCTTTATTTATGATTCTTGTTTAACAATGTTTGGTGTAATGTGCGCAAACGTTTGTCATGCTTTATTCCCTTCAATTAATGTCACAATATATTGTACATGTTGATCACTTTATTAAATATCTTTTTTTATAATAACTTTTTTATTAATTGATATTTTATTTAATGTTTTCCTATGCAATGTTTGTTTGACTATCTGCAACCGTTTGCCATGCTGTATTTGTTAAATTAATGTCACAACATTGTTCATGTTGACGACTTTCTTTTATACATCCTTTTCAGTAATAACTTTTTATTAATTAATTTTTAATCTAGCTTTTTCCTACACACATTCTGGTTAACTATTCTCCACCGTTCGTTATGTTCTAATTTGTAAAATTAATGCCACAACATATTTTCATATTGATGACTTTATTATTTTATCCATTTTTGTAATACCTTTTTTTGTATTGATGTTTTTAACTAGCCTTTTTCTACACAATGTTTTGTTAACTATTTGCAATCAATTCGTATTTTTTTCAAATTTTATATTTCGTTAATTGTAATTAGATTTTCGAAAAAACATTTTTTTATGCAAATGTCATCTCTATTATGTATCCCTTCCTCTACCTCTATACTTGATCTGTCCTCCTCTTTACTTGCTTTCAGTCTTAGGCCGTTAACCCAGCCAACTGAGATTATCTTATTTTCTAGGGTAGCGGCCACCCTCCTGCTGTCCAAACCTGTGATTTTAAGTTCTTTCATTGTTATTAAATGTATTACAAAAGCTAGAAAGAAAGGAGTTAAAAATCAATTTGTAAAATAAATGTTCACCTTGTTTTAGTTATTTAAACTAATGCTTCATCAAATCCTTTTTGGTCTGTGTTAATGTAATGTTATATTGCTATGTTCACACTGTACATCTATGACATTTATAATGTTCATTAACCAGTTCTCTTTAATGCTTGAGGAGAAAGGTGGAAATGGTATTTTCATATCTCAAGACTGTCAAAATGTGGTTGCTTTATTTTTTGCGGATGATGTTTCTGGTGTTAGCGACACTGCTGTTCAGCTCCAAAAGAAAATAAATGTACTTGAAAAGTTTTGTGATGAGTCCGGTATGAAAGTTAACTTAAACAAAAGTAAAATTATGGTTTTTCGGAGAGAGGGTCCACTTAGGTCATATGAAAATTGGTACTTTAAGGGTAAAATCATTGAGGTTGTAAATAGATATAGATATATTGGTGTTGTATTTACTTCTACTCTATCATGGACTAGGGCACAGAGTTGTCTAGCTTCTCAAGCAAATAAAGTTTTAATGTCATTCTATGGTTATCAGCGTAAACATGGACAAGTTTCCTGTACAGATGTTTTTAAGGTTTTTGATACTATGGTTTTACCTATCGTTACATAGCAGAGATATGGGGAGTTCACTATTCACAAATCATTGAAAAGGTACAAACTTCACTATGTAAGAGGGTTTTGAGGTTGAGTAAATATACATGTAATGTTATGGCTTTAGGAGAATGTGGCAGGGTTCCCCTTAAATATAATTATATGATAAAACCTTTAAAGTTTTTGTGTAAATTGATTACTATGGGAAATGATAGACTATCTTGTATGCTTAAGGCACTTGATGATGCAGGGAGAAGAACATGGGCATCAGATATTAAAAGTATTTTATTTCAATTTGGCTTTGGGATTCTTTGGATAAGCCAGGACATAGGAATTATAAAAATGTTTATTTCACTTTTTCAACAAAGATTGTTTGATTGTTTGAGCCAAGATTGGCATAATATGGTTTCAGAATTAAGTAAATGTCAGACTTACTGTCAATTTAAGACCATGTTGCATATTGAACAATATCTTTCCTCAGACATTCCGTGGTACTACAAGCATGTTTTGAGCCAATTTAGATGTAATAATTTCAAACTTGCAGTTGAAATGGGTAGGCATAATAATATAAAATAGTGTAATAGACTTTGTTTATATTGTCAAGATAAAGGTTTATCATTAGTTGAAGATGAATTTCACGTATTAATGGTTTGTCAACACTACAAGGATGCAAGAAAAGAGTATTTCAATTATGAATACAATCCATCTAAAGAGGATTTTGTAAGAATAATGTCTTGCAAAAATGTAAATGGTTTGGTGAATATTGCTAAATTTCTTATAAAGGTTCGTAAAATCAGGAACATGTAAATAATTATTAATTTCATCATAAATTATGTCAATGCCATACAGGGCTGTCAACCCAAATATATTTTATGGACGCTTCACTAAATTTATGTATGCCTGTTACTGGTTTACCAGCTTCTGTACAACTCATTGTAATATGAGCCATGGCCTTATATACTGAAATAAAATGTCTGTGTCTGTCTGTCTGTCTGTATATTGCTATGTTCACACTGTTCATCTAACGAATATGCCAGTGGGTGCTCCAAGACCTTTATGTTTTATGTTGATGTAATGTTGTGTTGCTATGTTCACACTGTACATCTAACGAATATGCCAGTGGGTGCTCCAAGACCTTTATGTTTTATGTTGATGTAATGTTGTATCGCTTTGTTCACACTGTACATCTAACGAATATGCCAGTGGGTGCTCCAAGACCTTTATGTTTTATGTTGATGTAATGTTGTATTGCTATGTTCACACTGTTCATCTAACGAATATGCCAGTGGGTGCTCCAAGACCTTTATGTTTTATGTTGATGTAATGTTGTGTTGCTATGTTCACACTGTACATCTAACGAATATGGCAGTGGGTGCTCCAAGACCTTTATGTTTTATGTTGATGTAATGTTGTGTTGCTATGTTCACACTGTACATCTAACGAATATGCCAGTGGGTGCTCCAAGACCTTTATGTTTTAAGTTGATGTAATGTTGTATTGCTATGTTCACACTGTACATCTAACGAATATGGCAGTGGGTGCTCCAAGACCTTTATGTTTTATGTTGATGTAATGTTGTATTGCTATGTTCACACTGTACATCTAACGAATATGCCAGTGGGTGCTCCAAGACCTTTATGTTTTAAGTTGATGTAAAGTTATATCGCTTTGTTCACACTGTACTTGCCTAACGGGGCAGGCTGAAGTTAGCAAGTTATTAGTTATTAGTTATTTGTTATTCATTATTCGAATAATTCCAGCCTCATTCATTGATTACATTCAGTAAGCACTGGCTAGCTATTCAATATTCGAATAATGAATAACTAGCTGGCGCGTTATTTGTTTTTCGAATATCATGCTGGCTTGTTATTCATTCTTCAGAGTTGAACAAAGAAGTAAATATAGATATATATTGTGGGAGGAAACTGACAATATGGGGTGGGGAACCTCGTTCATAGATTACATTCAGTAAGCACTGACTAGCTATTCAATATTCAATATTTTTTTTCTTCTAATTATCATTTGTACCATCGTCAACAATGGATGAATCAATACGGTATCACTCCTTGTATTTCTCGGTTTCTAAGCTAGCAGGGATTACAGTAAAAAAGCATGAATTGATCATTCAGATATGTAGAAACATGTAAAAGCAGATACGTTTTAACAGTGGCGGCCATTTTGGATTGGGCGGGCATCTTGGATCGAAATTGACTTGGCCCTCAGACCAAATTTAATCACAAATATCACAAGCTATCTTTGTGCCAAGTTTGATACTTTTCACCCAAAGTGCACATTAATTTCACCATTCTGCCTGACTATTTGAAAGAATATTCCACCTAGCTTCAAAAGATTGTTTGCAGTCATAAATAAGACAACCTGTCAACTATGGCACATTGACTGTGGCGGTGGCACCAATACCAGACATATGTACAACTGGTGTCCTAGATTGGCAAAACATGTCAAGAATCTTCTATGGGAAGGGAGAGATGAAGTGACCCTTTCTCGTTTGAGACTTGGTCATTGTGGGTTGGATGCATACGAGCACATGTTTGAGATGATTGTTTTCACAGTTGCACAGAATCGGTTCACCATCTCCTCATGCAATAACAGTCATTATAGATTGTGTAAACAAATACTGGAACATGTGGTTGCATATAATGATCTAATTTTACACTTTAAATTCATCACAAGCTTAAGTGTTCGGTGCATATAGGTCATTTGTTGGTCCAACCGCAGCCCTCACTCACCTTCCTTCCCTCAGAACTAAATATTTCTGGTGATCGGAAAACAGTATCAAGAAAAAGCGTCACAGTAAAAAAGTAACAAATTTGCCTTGGAAAAAAGTCACAGGTACAAAAATCATAGTAAAAATAGTCACAAGATTTATATAAGACTAATTAGTTAACTTATATGATTACATGAATCAGTCAACACTCACAGACCATTGAATGTAGATGACAGGGCATCAGCATCATCTACATTTTTTACAAATTAGCAATACTACTATCACATCTTGCATTCAATATTCTGTATTTATCCTAATGTTCAGAAAACTCTGTAGAGATAATCTGGGATAGTAACAAATTAATAAAATAAACAAACAAAGACAACACGTAAACCCACACAAAGAGCTAAACTGTAGTAGCATATAAAGGAAATCTGGGAAAGTAACAAATTATTAAAATAAACAAACAAAGACAACAGGTAAACCCACACAAAGAGCTAAACTGTAGTAGTGTATAAGAAGGTCCTGTACAGTGGTTGTACTTGATCCACTCACGAAAAACAATGAGTGGCTATATATTAATCAATGAATTAAAAACTTAAAATATCAAAGATTCACTCGCTCAGCACCAATATAACTGTGACTTTTTTACTGCTACTTTTTTACTGTAACTTTTTTCCTGTGACTTTTTTTCCTATGACATTTTTTCCCGTGACTTTTTCCCTTCATTCATATTCGTTCCCCTAATCACGCAAGCTTGGTCGGGAGATATTTTGTTTTACTACTTCATGACGTGTCTTTTCAGTAACAATTAAACATATGGTATGTTCATTTATCGGGATTGGTATAATCATACTGCAGGTGTGTCTGTGTGTTACATTTTAAAACGTGGACCCAACTAATTTATTTCCTCATAGTGGCTGGAATGAGAGGGCCTACATTTAAAAATTATGGCTGATTTTAAAAATATCAGAAACAAACATGACCATCCCCAGAATGCATGCGAGGAGTTCACACAGCAGGTATGCTTCCGGTGGTTTTAATAGCTTTCATTAAATGCTAGAGTTTGAGGGAAACGAAACAATTCAATATGCATCTACTTTAATGTAAATATTTTCATGAAAATATTTAGATGCACCGTCAGTATGTTCTTAAAAAGATCGCTCCAATCAACAATTAAAAAAATACTGAAAATGTGGGATTTGTTAAAATTCCAATGTGTTTGTGTTATGATTCCTATTTTATATCATTCCTCTTAGGAACTGGAATTCGTTGACCCAACCTAGAAACTTTATACTGGAATCTGTTGACCCAAACTAGAAACTGTGTACTGAAATCTGTTGATGAAGCCTAGAAACGTTTATACTGGAATCTGTTGACCCAACCTAGAAACCTTCAGTTGCGTATTTATATTTTACCCATTTTAGTCCCTGTGGCTGAATTTACAGCTCGCAGCAGTAGTTTTGGCTCAGGCACTAATTAGCTCTGCTGGCGGAATTTCCAGCCGGCGATTCCGGTACCGTTTTTACGAAATATATCGCATCTACATCGCAAAAATTGACTATATAAGGGCGTTCAATTCAAATTCAAGTCTCGACATCCGAACACAAATTGCTAATTCACACCTGAAACTTTGAATGAATTTTCTATGATTTTTCGTTTTTATTCTGTTACTTTCGAAAGATTGTCTTTAATCATAACATCATAAATACGAAACGAAATGTCTAGCTTCACAATGATATAACAATTATTAGAATGCGACCTTTGGTTATATTTCTATAGCTATCTAAAGTTTGTCTTTATTTCCACCTATAAAATCGTAAATACTTACAACATGTATGCGGCATTGCAAACGGTCGTTCATCGCATTTTTCCAAGAAATCATAATCTCTAACCAGTTGACAAAAAAACACATGTCAACCCAAAGATGGTTTTGTTGTTTGACCTTTCAAATAAATGCTAACCTCGAACCATAACTGATGAAAATATGTTGATTAGTTTGTGTGTAGTTTGGTTTCACATGCCTCTCAGAAAAGTAAAAATTGTATCTTTATTTCTGTGAATAAATATGCGTATTTTATATAGAATAAAAGATTTTTCTTTTCGGTTTATTGTCATATAAAAATTATGAAAATGCATTCAGTAGTTTAGCAGTGATAAATGTGTAAGAAGTTGTGAAAATCGCTGATTGTTTCACAATTTATGAAGTGTAAACAGGACCTTTTTCACGGCGCTTGCTGTGTCTTTATTTTTTTATTTTTGACATTTGCGAATTTTATTTGGGATTGTAGTCTATTCTTTCCTCTTCATTTTGCCGTAAATATTTTTGAAAACAAACAATTCGTTCACATGATATGAAGTGCGGGAGTAAGGTAAGTTTTTTCCCTGTCCCGCTAGATGCGAGGTAGATAGCATGTACGGGCGGGGCAAACCTGAGGCAATGCAAACACGTGGGTGATAATTAGCCCCCAGGGAGATTAGGCTTCGGGGCGAAGCCCGACAAAATTGGTCTTTTATAAAGCTAATTATCGATGCATTACAAGTCAACAATGCACACGCAATTTGGTGTGATTTTTGCTGGATATTTCGACCGGACATTGACAAAGACTCGTTATCGTGGCTAACTGCGAGACATAATACAGTATTTTTATTGAGCGACTCACGAAGACAACTCGACTCGCAGATCGCGGACAGGGATAGTTGTAAATTGTAGACATCCGCAAATAAATCTAAGTTTAGTGTCCGGGAACCGGAATGAGGCACGTAGGAATTGTTTATGACCATCCCAGACTATGCCGGGATTCGCAAGTTAAGGGTTAAGTCATCTTTACGTATCATCAAATAGCAATATCTTAAACTACTCCAACCATGGAAGCACAAATTTTACCCTAATTTGTTTGCAAAGTATCTTTCCATTCTTTTCACTGCCACAGATCTTGTGGAGGTTATGACCACTAAAATAATGAGAAGTTTGTGTTTATTTGAACCAATATATTCTCTGATAGTGTCACGTATTACAGTCAATCGCATACTTGGGATAAATCGAAATCATCTTTGATGTCTTTGAACCTTTCTGAAAATATTACTAAAAATTTATAGTTATCCCAGTGGTTTGTAATACCGTGGAATATAGTCATCAGTCCGTCCGTCTATCCGTCTGTCCGTCCGTCCGTAATCATTTCGTTTCCGCAGCAGAACTCGAAAACCATTTATCATATCTTTCTGAAACTTCACATATGTATTACACATTTACTGGAGTGGTGCCTTTTGATATTTTCAGATTTGTTTATAAAAAAATGTTTTTGGACTGTCAAAAATGTGTTTTACAAATTATGTTGGACCAGTGGGATATGTCATCTTCTGATGACTCTGGTGCTCTTAAAGTCTCCACCCCTATCCAACCACATCCAGCCTTCCCTAAATTACAAACTTAAACACGTAGAGTCTGCAATAATGTAGATCTAAAGCGATGCCCATTTTTGCAGTGTCTATGGACCAAAAAGCAAGACGTTTATATAACAAGAAATACTGTATTTTTCCAAAGTCTCCAGTCCTACTGATCATCCTGCCCCCATCCCAGCCTCTCCCCCAGTACAATAAGTAGCAGACATAACCCCTGGAGTACATAATCTAAAAACATGAAATGGCAAACTCAGTTTACTCCGTAATTCTCTCCTTGGGAGCATCCCTATAAGTGTAGAGAGTCGAGGGGATTTACTAGGTAGAACACAAGCATTACAAGTGTAGAGAGTCGAGGGGATTTACTAGGTAGAACACAAGCATTACAAGTGTAGAGAGTCGAGGGGATTTACTAGGTAGAACACAAGCATTACAACTGCATGACAGTAAAGCTCTGTTGAGCAATACACTTTCACTACCTCCAGCGCTAGAGAGCTCTCTTGTGCAACAGCACAAGTCTCTTTGGTAGCCTGCTTCGGAAGACGATAGCATATGCTCGCTAGAACCCTGCTCTGGTAGGCAAGCTGTCCTCGTGTCGTCAATACATGAGGCTGATCGTGAACAACTCAAAGAGGATTTATAGCCAGAGCTAGGCCATCACATGCAGGCAGGGAGAAGTGGCGAAAAGCTCGTGAAATACGTTGACTGCATTTCTAGTGGAGAGGGACAAATTGTTGTCGATATGGTTGTTGTCGGTAACTGCTATAAAAAAACGACAAAGATGCAAAGATTTTTCCCTCAAGAGGCTTTTACCTGCGGAGCTGTGTGTTATTGAACATCGAGATGTCTGTGTGTGTGATTGCGAAGGATTTAACAATTTGTGCATTCGACTGGTGTCATGTGACTGATTAGTAAAGGATTTGAATTTGGATGTCATATTACGTGACTGTGTGTAAGAGATGTGACAATTAGGATTTTGAACAACACATTTGTCAGGGATTTTGAATTTTGGAGCTCAGATTATGAAATAATTATATTGTTTTGGATGCCATAATATCTGATGATATTCAATTGATTTTTAAAAAAATAATCTTGCTCTGGATGTTAAAAGATGCTGATAGTGTTGATTTGGGTGTCAGGTTATGTGACTGATCTGTAAAGGATTTGACAACACCACCTCTTTGTTGAGTTGTATAAATAATTCCACGATTCTGAATTTAAAGGATGTTATGTGACGTTGTTTTTTATGGATAACATGAAAATTGTATTGTTCGTTCTAGATCAATGCATTCAATTGGAAAGTGAGTCAAAATGTGCCTAAAAATTTCTATTGTTTCAAGTGACTTGAAATTCTGGACGTTGAAATAGGATCCATTCTCAGTAACATTGATTATAAGATTTGTAACTTTGATGAAGGTACCAGTGGACTTATGTTGTAGATAATTGGAAAAAAAAGTCCTGTTTTGAAAATTAGATCAATTATTATTTAATGGGTGGTAAATTGTGCCATTTTTCTTCTTCAATGAAGTAATATTCTTTCATGAATACAGTGGCTGAATTTTGTATTTTGGAAATAGGATTTGCGTATGTTATCTTGGTGCATGTGGCTGGTCAATTCCTTGTGAACTATCAAATAAGTGTTTAGAGGATTTTGATTCTAAAGAATTACGTTTTAAAAGATTACTTAATCTTTACTATCAATCTTTACTATCAATTTTTTGATTATTTGACTTTCAACTTCTTGTGATTTGTCGAATCAATGTAATAATCTTTAAAATGCAATATGCTGAAATCATGATTTAAATCAACTTAATTTTCAATCTTGTCATTTTAAGGAATTTCAGTTTTTTGACAAGCAAATTGTTTTACGTAATTAATTAGATCAGTTTATATTTAATCAACTGTAATAATTGATATTTGGGATGATTTGTTTGATTCGCGTATTCAAATTAACCAAAATTGAGAAGAAGATTAAGATTTTGAAAATTGGATCTTTTTACATGAAATCAAATGATAATTAGGAGAAATTGTGTATTTTGATGAAACAAGAATTTGCATGTAATCATTGATAATTATGAAAATGAGATATTTGGAGAAAACAGGCATGATATATTCTGGTATGGATTTTGAAAATTTGGTTCAATTGGCCTTATGTTTTTAATAACAAATTCATGGAATTTATTCTTCATTTCTTGCAGTAAGACATTCCTATGTTGGAATGGAATACCTCCAGAACATGAACTTACAGAATAATGTGCCAATCTCATTAAAAATTGGGTAATTTGATCATTAATTCCTTGGATAATTATAGTTTTGCTATCAAGTCAAATGTGTATGTCAGACGACATCAAATTAACATCAATTTATGATGTGGTGTTTGGTTAATTGACAAAATTATGTGCAATTATTTGCCACGATAACGTTGTGCATGAATAATTAATTTGACTGCTTGATTGTGGTCTCGAACATTCCTTCCCTTAGCCTGGCAATGAGATTGGTGTAATTTTCATTGTGAATTATATATAATGCATTATTAATCATAATTTTCTCTAAAGCTTTTAGACACTGTAAGGTATGTGTCAAGTTATAATACGGTAGCATTTGGAGGTTATATCAATAAAAGTTCAAAGGTTCAATATTACATTTCTTTGTTGTAATTTGATTTGAACTTAAATAAAATAAAATAAAGTTCTGAAATTAAAATATTTTGAAACATTTCACAAATTACAAATTGTATTACTTCAAATTTGAAAATGGATTCCGCTTAATGATTTCAAAGGTCAAAATAAAACATTTTGACATTCAAAAGTTAAACTTATTTTCAAATCTACAATTATAAGGAAATTCTTGAAAGACATGAGATTTGATAAATGCTATACAAAAACTTGGATTTCTCGTTACAGGAATGACCAGTAACGAAAATTCCTGAAATTAACATTATTGACATAAAATTTAATTATTGTATAAAATTCCTAAATTATTGATAATTTTTATGATTGTTTACAAAATTAACGTGATAGTTGAAACACAATTCTTTCCAAATCTGTCATGAAAAGGTGAAGAAACAAGTAAAATCTGTCCAATTATGTCGCCTGTTAAGAAGTATATGTCATTTAGCAAGTTATTGATGGTATAGATTTATTTGACCTAGTTATGAAATTGACAACCATCACGAACATAATTTGTGCATTCACAGATTCGACGGTTCGTTTCACAGATTCCGAAAATAGTTTCAGCTGTGGGATGGTAATTTAGAACAATTTTGTTTGGGATTGTTGCATTGTGTAGAGTCCGAACGAATATGAAATTGACATGACACGTAGTGTGTGGATTTATAGCACACATGCGTATTGCTTCACTTGATTGGTTGTCAATTTCAGTTTCAGATGTCCAAATGTTTATAGAACAGGTGATCAATATAGTCTATTGACTGACACACCATCCATTTGGATTATCATTTGATAAATTGCAAAGTGACATATTTGAAGAACTTCTCATCATTAATGTTTTGAGAAATCTTCAATTTGAAATATTATTTGAAAAATCATCAATTTGAATTATTATTTGACAAATCATCAATTTGAATTATTATTTGACAAATCTTCAATTTGAATTATTATTTGACAAATCTTGAATTTGAATTATTATTTGACAAATCTTCAATTTAAATTATTATTTGACAAATCATCAATTTGAATTATTATTTGACAAATTGCAGGGGAACATTTTTGAAGAATTTTTCTCATCTTTAAAATAATCTATTGACAAATCATCGGTTTGAATTATTAGTTGACGAATTGACAAGTGATATATTTGATAAATTATTTTCATCGTTAAAATATTGACAAATCATCGGTTTGAATTATTAGTTGACAAATTTCAAAGTGGTATATTTGAAGAATTATATTCATCGTTAATCTATTGACAAATCATCGGTTTTAATTACTAGTTGATAAGTACATGTTTGAAGATGTTTATTTTTGTCTTTCTTTCTTCGTTATTTTGAGATTAGTTGTCTGGGTTGTTTTGACAGGAGAAGGAGAAGGTTGCCTTACTCTTTGGCAATTTGAACTTGTTTGTTTTGTGATTCTATAACAATTCCTTGATTTTGTTTTAATCTTTGACAAATGATAGTCACATATTTGGAAAAATTTGGTTTGATATTTGACAAGTGAAAGTCACATATTTGGAGAAGTTGGTTTGATATTAGACAAAAGAAAGTCACATATTTGGAGAAGTTGGTTTGATATTTGACAAGTTAAAGTCACATATTTGGAGAAGTTGGTTTTATATTTGACGAGCGAAAGTCGCATATTTAGACCATATATTTGAAGTCACAATCTTACATTGTTTTGAATGGATACAATTTTCTGAAAAAAGGTTTGAAAAAAACTTTCAGCAGAATTGATTTGAGAGAAATCCTTCATGAGAATCTTTTGTTTGCACATTCTTGCAATTGACTGAAAGACATGGCCACATGTGCAAGCAATTCTTTATGAATGAGTGCTGAAAATACTTTAAAACTCTCTTGCAACAGTGCAATATTATTGAAGGACATTCTTCCTATTCATGGACCGATGTTAACCTTTGAACTGTCGTGAGATTTAAAATTGTGATTAAAAGCTGTACAAGTTCTGAAAACTTAATCGATGATTTGAATAGTGGTGCTGTGGAACATGGACAAATGTTAACTGTTATTGTGATGTGAGCTTTTTAAGTCGCATAAAAAACTGCAATGTTAAGGATTTCGTTGATACGCTGTGATGAGGTTGTGTTTACTTATATTTAAAGTGACAACTATATGTACCATAAACATGTGGTAAGCATTTTACAGTCGAAAAAAGCTGCACAAATTTGAAGAACAAATGTTAACCCTTACCAGGCCAGAGACATCCCAAGCCACTGAAAAGTTAGCAGAAGAAAGGTTACATTTCAACAGTTTGTCTGTGCAAACTATTGTGACCATATTCTTTATCGATTTAGAAGTCACAGCCTGATATAAGCGACTCCCTGTGACAAAATGTGTAATCATATCTTACCAAAAGTATTCAAGAAGTTGCCCAATCTGTGAAACAAAGAACAAACTGGTCTTGTGGAGATTCTGCAAGCATCGCCTGAGGAGTAGACTTTTAACAGATGCGAACAATTTTCTGTGATACAATTTATATCTTCGCCTTGTGTGTGGGTCAAATGCAGACATTTTCTACTCTGAACATTACAAGAATATTCTTGGCTTGAGATACCCACTCTCTGCAGCATGAACTCCGCAGGTTGTTGACGTTGTAAAGCATCTGCAGGATTTATTGAGACCACCTGCGGGTACTTGTGAGCGTAATAGCTGTGTTTTTGTTATGAATTGGACGTTCCTAAGATTACAAAGAGGAACTTCAGATGGCAACAACACTTGTTGTTTGAATGGTATTCTAACTTCTGTCTGGCAGCAGAAGTTATGAAATTGAAGATTGCCGAAAAAACTTTTGAAGAAGCAGCTTTGGAATATCATGCTTTGTGATAAAAGTTACGACTTGGATACTGTCGATAGGAATAATATTTTACATTGTGCTTTGTGACGGTTATTGTGAATCCTGAACATTGGCAAGAAATGATTTAAGAAGTTGCCAGAATTTCTTGTTTGAAGGATATTCAATATTGTGCTTTGTGACAGTAACTGTGAAAGTCCTTGTTGCAGAAGCAAAATCAGAAATCAATCCACTTGTGTTTCGTAAATATGCGAAAGGATATTCTGTGTTACTTCTGAAAAACGAACTTACCATAATTTGACAAAAGAGAATAGATTTGAGGTATTCTTAAAATTCGAATTTGGAATTTCTCCGAGTGGGTCCTTGACCTTGGGACAACAAGAAATTGTGCAAAGTTTGGCTTTTTTAAATGTATAAAAATATATATTTAAAGATATAAAATCCGCCACTTGAAAATTGTGTAAACGTGTGTATTACCATAAATGCTTAAGACCATATAAGTTAACAACATTTGTGAAATGAGTGCCAATTCATATATATTTGTCAACAACATACATTTGAAATTAAAGTCAATTTGAATTTCAAAACAAAAACAAATTGAAAAACATTAAATTGTCTGATAGGAATAAGTATTTGTGAATACTTCATCAACATAAGGACAGAAACTGTGCCAAGACATTTTGCATTCAAAACGCATACATTGTGGAGAACATTGAAGAGAATATATCTGTGTGGATAATGCTGGATGTGTATTCTTTACATAAGACTTATCAAAAATCGTCCAAACACTATCATTGATTGTGGGAACTTTTCAGGATAAAAATCCAACAGGAACATTGATTTCGAAACTATTGCGTTTGAAGTCAACGTTTTCTTAGAAGGGAAATGAGGTAAATAATATATGAAGGAAAGATAGTCCTGAGAATCCACTCAATCTGCTCCGGTATTGGATAAAGGTCAAAGGTCGTGACCTAAAATGACATGAAACATGGAGAGGCCTATGAACGTCCCAGGAATTAAGAAAAACGGAATTACGAAGTCGGTGAATGGAACGTTACAAACTTTGGTGTCCAGACAGAGCATTGCTGCCAGCTTTCAGTTGGATTATTGCTGGTTCTGTGGTAAACCCATGAACGAAATGCCAGGGTGAGTGAGTGAGGGAGATTTGTTAACACAGAAAGTTTAGGTTTTTGTTGTGGTTAGTGGGGTCGGGATAGCGCAGTGGTTAGTGGGGTCGGGATAGCGCAGTGGTTAGTGGAGTCGGGATAGCGCAGTGGTTAGTGGGGTCGGGATAGCGCAGTGGTTAGTGGGGTCGGGATAGCGCGCAGTGATTAGTGGGGTCTGGATAGCACAGTGGTTAGTAGAGTAAGGATAGCACAGTGGTTAGTGGAGTCGGGAGAGCACAGTGGTTAGTGGAGTCGGGATAGCACAGTGGTTAGTGGGGTCGGGATAGCGCAGTGATTAGTGGAGTCGGGATAGCACAGTGGTTAGTGGGGTCGGGATAGCGCAGTGGTTAGTGGGGTCGGGATAGCGCAGTGGTTAGTGGGGTCGGGATAGCGCAGTGATTAGTGGGGTCTGGATAGCACAGTGGTTAGTGGAGTCGGGAGAGCACAGTGGTTAGTGGGGTCGGGATAGCACAGTGGTTAGTGGGGTCGGGATAGCACAGTGGTTAGTGGGGTCAGGATAGCGCAGTGATTAGTGGAGTCGGGATAGCACAGTGGTTAGTGGGGTCGGGATAGCGCAGTGGTTAGTGGGGTCTGGAAAGCACAGTGGTTAGTGGAGTCGGGATAGCGCAGTGGTTAGCGCAATTGGCTTTGTATCAAGAGGTCCGAGGTACAATCCTGCCAGGGGCATGGCAACTTTTTCTATAGTACAGAACTGTTTTACACGCAGTATGTTTTGGGTGCAATGCTACACTGGATTTCAGTGCAGTACCACCCATGGTTCACTAGTTCCAGCCGATGCTCACAGGTTTCACCGCAATGCATAGCCACATGGCGTACCGGCATTCTCCCTGCCGTAATACTAGTAGCCGTGATGTGAAATATTCTTGAAAGCGGCGTTTAACACCAACTGACCTCACCTCACCTTCAGTGTTAACAAAGTCTTTGTGTTTTATTTCAAAGTTGTAAAACTAGTAAAAATAAATGGTCATGCTAAAACAAATATGGTGGATACCCTGAATTAAGCGTCTTTGAGCATTTCCACACCTTTTGGAGATGGGAACACAATTTGATCTTTGGGTTTTCTTATTCTAAAATGTGATAACTGTTTGAGAGGCATTCTAGAAGTTGGTGTAATGGAAAGACAAGGATATTTTATAGATGATCAACTTCTTTATTTCATAATGGCGACGTTTTGGTGTAGATATTTCTGGTATGTATTTACCTAAAATAAAGATATATCAAATAGAGCATTGAGTATTGATTATAAGTGAATATTTTTATCTTTATTATTCATAAACTTGTCTTTTGAAATGTCTGACAAACAATACTGCCTCAGTGAGTTGCAAAATTCGTGACATTGAGTCACAATGGAAAACAGAAGTTAATTAATTATTTAACTTAAGTAGGTTAATTATATTACATACATATAAAAACAATTTTACATTAACTGAAATAAGGTTTCTTTATCTCTTTTTTTATCAGTGATATACCTGTATGTATACCCGCTTCATTGACAAAAGGTTGCAACATTCAATTACTTTAAGAACATTTCATTAGCCAACTCAGTATCTAAAGTTGTTTGACTTTAATTAGATGTACAGTAGAAAGTCTCTCATCCTTAGTGCACTTTTTATTCAACACCCAAACATTAATATTTAATGAGAACTCGTTATTTTCCACATGTTGTTTCTGAAGGCATTTCTTAGAACAAGACAAGGTAACCTCGTCTACTCACCTAAGCCCTGAAACTAAATAGGACAAAATAGGGTTAAAACTGTTGTTTATAAGGTCATAGTATCTCTAGGGCTCTTCCGTGCATCTGTCCGTGCATCTTCTCGTGCATCTGTTCATATATCTGTCCATACAAGATCTTGGGAGAGGTTCAATGAACTGTAAAAACTAGGAATCTTAAATGTTTGTTGAATTTTAACCCTTAGGGTTTAACAGTTAAACGTGCATGCTGTAGCACTTTTTTTGGCATTTTGTTTTTCTCTCAATTTTATCATGTGTTATTACAGTTTATACAATATATTGTTACATTAGAGGATAAAACTTCTCATTTACACGACCCAAAAATATGTATGCATGGAAAACGGTTTCTCATTGGAAGAAAATAGTATAACGTAAAAAGCAACAATTTTGTGGAATTCTTCTGTGTAAGAGGTACTCATGTGATTTTGAGAATACAGAAAGCAAGATGTTTGACCATTCCATCATTGTACAGTATTTAAAACTCGGAGTGTTTAGATATTGCTACATCACTCAGATCACTTGAACTACCATTTTAAAGTGAACACCCGAAAATTGTCGCTCGCATGTCAAAGTACCTGAACCATGTACTTTCATTTTAGAACTCTTTTTATTGATTCAGGAGAATCATTTAGCCATTGGTAACACTTTGTGATAGCACTTTATTTAAGTGAGAACTGCATGCTACAGCTCCTTTAACCTGTTCATTTGTACTTGTAAATAGAATTGGAACTCAGTTAAACTGCTAAGTGGATGTTCTTCTAAGACGTAAGGGTAGGTTCTATCAAAGTTTCCACAGTTTTGTTTATGTGCTGAGGGGGGCGGGATTGCGCAATTTTAGCGCGTTCGGCTTCGGATCAAGAGGTCTGGGGTTCGAATCCCGCTAGAGACACAGCAACTTTGTCTGCAGTAGAGAACTGTTCTACACTCGGTAAGGTAATGGTTCGCTAGTTCCAGCTGTTGCTCACAGGTTTCACTGCAATGCATAGCCACATGGCATTGCGGGCTTTCTCCCTGCCGTAATACGAGTAGCTGCGATATAAGTGAAATACTCTTGAAAAGCAGCGTTAAACCCCAACTCACCTCTCCTCACCTTGTTTATGTACTGACGTTATAGAGGCAGTTCTGTCACTTATTGTCTGCCATCTTGCTATTTTGAACAACGTGAAATGGAAAACGCTGTATTTTTACTAATTTTATTTGTTCAAAATAATAACATATGCGTTTTTCGAATATTCATAAAGTAACATATATGGTATCATTAAACTAATCAACAATGTTGTGTTGTGCTGTAGCAAAGCTTTCCATACTCCTAGCACAGATGAATGGCTTCACTTCGTTCGCCTTTATTACATTTTAAAGAATGAAGTCATAGAAACATTATCCTCAGTAATATGTTCAACATTGATTTATACCAAATTCGATACCACTGTGACGACGTTACTCCCATTGTGACGTCATAACCTCGAACTATTGTGACGTCATACGTGCGGCGGTATTACACTAGTTTAATATTTATAAGATAAATAGTTGCGTTTGTAAAATTTCCGGGATTCATTGCTATTCAACACCCGCAAATTTATTTTAAAACTGACGGCGTTAGCCGGAGGTTTTTTAACGCTGAAATTTGCGGGTTTTTTTACAAACGCAACTATTTATCGATATTGTAACATTACCGTTAGTTATCAGGCGTTTTGAAACGAACTCTCTTTTTGCGTACCTATCTCTGAGTGGAAAGGACTTTGCGACTGTTCCATTTTTGTCAGAGGTGTGGTCAGGTCAAAACAAATGTAAATACTCGGCGTAATATGTACATTAGCAACAATTTACACATAAGCTCAAACAGTGTCGCTCGACTATGTTCACTTCACAATATTCACGTATCCTTGTAGATGGCGATGAACATTTATCTACGACATCAACACAGTAAAATACCTAGGAAAAAAAATCTTAAACTTGCCCTAACCCATTGTGACAATGACGCTAGCATTGTGACGTCAAAACGGTTGATCATTAGGACGTCAATAGAGCGTCGCTTAACAAATGATGTCATATTTTACGTCACTGTGATTGTTTCGATTGCAAGTTAACATGTTCTACGACAGGAGGAATTCGTGTTTTATGTTCCCTGCTATGTTTTATTCAACGATAATGCACGCCAACTCGTCTTTTATTTCTTTGATATGAGTAAACAGGAATGTTCTCTCGAATTTCGTTTCCACAAAAATTCCTGATAGATCCCTCTCTGTAAACTGTCCACTCAGAGTGTTTTGTCAGTGATTAATTAGCAGTTGGTATTCAGATAGTCAGGAATTGTAAATTCATCAGATAGAGGGTTTATTGTTGGTGATGAAAATTTAATTGTTGTAATGTTATTTTGATTGATTATATTTGATGTATGACCCATTATGAAATCAACTGACTATATAACTATGTTTCCTTGGTCTGTTGTCAATAAAGTGTGTACATATGCAGTGAAACATAATAGAATCAATTGCAAAAAATTACAATACATGTATTCGCAAAAGGAAAATAAATCGATAAATTTGGTTGGTCAGTGAGTGTGAACTTATTACATGTCATTCAAATGTTTAATAGATTTGAGTGAATTTGTAACGGTGATTAGATTCATTGTAACAAATAAAATGTTTTAGCATACCGCAACAATTAATAAATTTCAATATCTTGTTTAGTAATTTACGAACATTATATAATGATATTTGACTTGCACTAAAAGTCTTAAAAAAGTCTAAAAGTTAAATATTGAAAGGATTGATCTAAATCTTTCAGCAGATTTTGTTAAGATATCACTGTGCAATTTATATTTTTGTGAAAGTACTCTATAAGTGATGTATAATCTTAATCTATAAATAATATATTTCCGATTATTATATATATATCTATCAATTTAACTCTAATTTCCTCCGTCTGTCATTGCAGTGTCAGTAGCGGAGAGGACCAACTCGAAAAGCTGGCGGAGCTCGAACGTCTTCTAGCCCAGGCCCAGGCTGACAAGCGACACCTGGTGGAGGAACAGGTATATATACAGATATATATTTTATTTTTCTTCATGAGAGTTTAGGTGTTCTGCATAATGTCTGTCTGACAAGGTAATTGTAGAATAAAGCATGACCAGAAAAGAGGAAAACATGGTTTCTTGTGGAAAAGTTATGTTAGGACATGCTCTATCTAACTTACTAACCAATATAGTAAGAAGTTATCTCAAACTAAGACAGGTTTTATGGGTGGAATTTTGTTATTGGAACATGGTTTATCTAACTTATAAACTAACAACATGGAATTATCTGAAAGTAAGACAGATTTCTAGCAGATACAAATATACATACCCATGCCTTTTTAGCTCATCAGGCCTGAAAGGGATGGTGTCCAGTGTCCGTCTGTCTGTCAATCCATCCGTCTGTAAACATTTCGCTTTTTCTTCTTCTTGAGAACCACCAAGTCCAGCGGGCTGAAATATTGTCTTGGCTATTGGGAATTCTAAATTGTAAAGAATATTTGTTGTGTGCAGACTCCTTGGCCAATGGGGATTCTAAATTGTAGATTTGGTGACCCCGTGACCCCATGTCACAGGGGTCACAACCTTCAAAACCTATTTTCATCTTCTTCTCGAGTTCCAAAAGTTTTAGAGAGCTGAAACATTGTGTGTAGACTCCTTTGCCAATTGGGATTCTAAATTGTATATTTCGTGACCCTGTGACCCCCAAATGAGGTTCACAGGGGTCATGACCTGAAAACCTTTTTTCATCTTTTTCTCCAATATGGATATCTCTAGAAAGCTGAAATGTTGTGTGCAGACTCATTAGGCAATTGAGATTCTAAATTGTAGGTTTGGTAACCCTGTGACCCCAAATATGGGTCAAAAGGGTCATGACCTGAAAACCTGTTTTCATCTTTTATTAGCTCATCTGGCCTGAAGGCCAGATGGGCTTATCGCATGGCAGGATGTCCGGCGTCCGTCTGTCCGTCTGTAAACTTTTTCGCATTTTCATCTTCTTATCCAGAACCAATTGGTCTAGAGAGTTGGAATATTGTGTACACACTCATTGGCCAATGGGGATTCTAAATTGTAAAATTGGTGACACTGTGACCCTAAATAGGGTCACAGGGGTCACGACTTTAAAAACCTATTTTCATCTTCTTCTCCAGTTCAAAAAGATCTAGAGAGCTGAAATGTTCTGTGCAGACCCTTGGCCAATGGGGATTCTAAATTGTAGATTTTGTGACACCGTGACCCCAAATGGGATCACAGGGGTCACATGCTTAAAAACCTATTTTCATCTTCTCCTCCAGTTGCGAAAGGTCTAGAGAGCTGAAAAGTTGTGTGCAGACTCCTTGGCAAAAGGGGATTCTAAAGTGTAGATTTCGTGACCCCATGACCCAATGATCCCATATTGGCAGGGGTCACATGCTTAAAAACCTATTTTCATCTTCTCCTCCAGTTCCAAAAGGTTTAGGGAGCTAAAAAGTTGTGTGTAGACTCCTTGGCCAAAGTGGATTATAAATTGTAGATTTCGTGACCCCATGACCCCAAATGGGGTCACAGGGGTCACAACATTAAAAACCTATTTTCATCTGTTCAGTTCCGAACGTTTTTGAGAGATGAAATGTTGTGTGAAGACTCCTTGGCCAATGGGGATTCTAAATTGAAGATTTGGTGACCCCTTGTCACAGGGGTCACACATTTCAAAGCTTATTTTCATCTTTTCTCCAATTCCAAAAGGTCAATAGAACTGAAAAGTTCTGTGCAGACTCTTTTGCCAATAGGGATTCTAAATTGTAGATTTCGTGAACCTGTGCAACCTCCGAATGAGGGTCACAGGGGTCATGACCTGAAAACCTGTTTTCATCTTCTTCTCAAGTATGAAAAGCTCTAGGGAAATAAATGCTATGTGTAGACTCCTTGGCAAATGCGGATTCTAAATTGTAGGTTTGGTAACTCTGTGACCTCAAATATGGGTCACAGGGTCATACCCTGAAAACCTTCTTTAATCTCTTCTCCAGTACAAAAAGCTCTAGCAAGCTGAAATGTTGTGTGCAGACTCCTTTGCCAGAGGAGATTCTGACTTAAAGATTTGGTAAATGTATTACTTGAGATAACTTAGATATCCCCCCTTAGATAATAAATCAATCAAGTCGTGATGAGCTACAGAGCCCATGGCTCTGTATTTATTTGATTGTTAGTGAAAGTGAAGAACCTGCTACAGTGCCTTTAAGCACCACATTATAACTACCGAATATTACTGTGTATAAGGCGACGTACCGGTAAGAAACTAAGCATTGCATTAGAGAGTGGGTGCAGGGATTGGCAATTACTCAAAGAAGTGAGCATATATATAATGTTTGAATAATGTGAGTATGCTATCATGAGGAATGATGATGAGGAATGAATACGAAGATGAGGAATGATGATTATGATGATGACGATGATAGAGGAGGAATGAATATGAAGATGTCGATGTTGATGATGATGTAATGATGTTGATGATATTGATGTTGATTATGATGACAATGATGATGATGATGTTGTTGTTAGTGATGTGGATGATGTTGAGGTTGATGTTGATGAGGTTGATGTTGATGTTGATGTTGATGTTGATGATGATGATGATGATGATGATGATGATATTGATGATGATGATGACAATGATGTTGATGTTGATGATGATGATGATGATATTGATGATGATGACAATGATGATGATGATGATGTTGTTGATGATGATGATGATGACCATCTGTGTATCCAAGGTGCATCTGCGGGAGGCCGAGATGGTGGCGCTGCACGAGGAAAGACAGAAGAGAGAAGCACTGGAGCGGAAGTTGCGTGAGGAAACCATGTTGAGGGAGGAAATGGTTCAGCAACAAGTCAAGATGAGGGAGAAACAGATTCAACAGGTTTGTACTTCGGTGAGGGCTTTAGAGGGTTTCTAAGATCTTGCCCTGGATGATATATAATTGAAGAGAGATATTGAGAGAGATTGTGGAGCAACAAGTCAAGATGAGGGAGAAACAGATTCAACAGGTTTGTACTTCGGTGAGGGCTTTAGAGGGTTTCTAAGATCTTGCCCTGGATGATATATAATTGAAGAGAGATATTGAGAGAGATTGTGGAGCAACAAGTCAAGATGAGGGAGAAACAGATTCAACAGGTTTGTACTTCGGTGAGGGCTTTAGAGGGTTTCTAAGATCTTGCCCTGGATGGTATATAATTGAAGAGAGATATTGTGGAGCAACAAGTCAAGATGAGGGAGAAACAGATTCAACAGGTTTGTACTTCGGTGAGGGCTTTAGAGGGTTTCTAAGGTCTTGCCCTGGATGGTATATAATTGAAGAGAGATATTGAGAGAGATTGTGGAGCAACAAGTCAAGATGAGAGAGAAACAGATTCAACAGATTTGTACTTCAGTGAGGGCTTTAGAGGGTTTCTAAGGTCTTGCCCTGGGTGATAGATAATTGAAGAGAGATATTGAGAGAGATTGTGGAGCAACAAGTCAAGATGAGGGAGAAACAGATTCAACAGGTTTGTACTTCAGTGAGGGCTTTAGAGGGTTTCTAAGGTCTTGCCCTGGATGGTATATAATTGAAGAGAGATATTGAGAGAGATTGTGGAGCAACAAGTCAAAGATGAGGGAGAAACAGATTCAACAGGTTTGTACTTCGGTGAGGGCTTTATAGGGTTTCTAAGGTCTTGCCCTGGGTGATAGATAATTGAAGAGAGATATTGAGAGAGATTGTGGAGCAACAAGTCAAGATGAGGGAGAAACAGATTCAACAGGTTTGTACTTCAGTGAGGGCTTTAGAGGGTTTCTAAGGTCTTGCCCTGGATGGTATATAATTGAAGAGAGATATTGAGAGAGATTGTGGAGCAACAAGTCAAAGATGAGGGAGAAACAGATTCAACAGGTTTGTACTTCGGTGAGGGCTTTAGAGAGTTTGTAAGATCTTGCCCTGGATGGTATATAATTGTAGAGAGATATTGTGGAGCAACAAGTCAAGATGAGGGAGAAACAGATTCAACAGGTTTGTACTTCGGTGAGGGCTTAAGAGGGTTTCTAAGGTCTTGCCCTGGATGGTATATAATTGAAGAGAGATATTGTGGAGCAACAAGTCAAGATGAGGGAGAAACAGATTCAACAGGTTTGTACTTCGGTGAGGGCTTTAGAGGGTTTCTAAGGTATTGCCCTGGATGATATATAATTGAAGAGAGATATTGTGGAGCAACAAGTCAAGATGAGGGAGAAACAGATTCAACAGGTTTGTACTTCGGTGAGGGCTTTAGAGGGTTTCTAAGGTCTTGCCCTGGATGGTATATAATTGAAGAGAGATATTGTGGAGCAACAAGTCAAGATGAGGGAGAAACAGATTCAACAGGTTTGTACTTCGGTGAGGGCTTTAGAGGGTTTCTAAGGTCTTGCCCTGGATGGTATATAATTGAAGAGAGATATTGTGGAGCAACAAGTCAAGATGAGGGAGAAACAGATTCAACAGGTTTGTATTTCGGTGAGGGCTTTAGAGGGTTTCTAAGCTCTTGCCCTGGATGGTATATAATTGAAGAGAGATATTGAGAGAGATTGTGGAGCAACAAGTCAAGATGAGGGAGAAACAGATTCAACAGGTTTGTACTTCGGTGAGGGCTTTAGAGGGTTTCTAAGGTCTTGCCCTGGATGATATATAATTGTGGAGGTAGATATTGAGAGAGAATGTGGAGCACAAGTCAAGATGAGGGAGAAACAGATTCAACAGGTTTGTATTTCGGTGAGGGCTTTAGAGAGTTTGTAAGATCTTGCCCTGAATGGTATATAATTGAAGAGAGATATTGAGAGATATTGTGGAGCATCAAGTCAAGATGAGGGAGAAACAGATTCAACAGGTTTGTACTTCGGTGAGGACTTTAGAGGGTTTCTAAGATCTTGCCCTGGATGATATATAATTGAAGAGAGATATTGAGAGAGATTTTGGAGCAACAAGTCAAGATGAGGGAGAAACAAGTTCAACAGGTTTTTACTTTTTAGAACTATTAGCCTTTGTACGCGTCATGATATAAATGGACATTTTATATTCTTTGTTTCTTTCAGACAAGAGAAATCTTGGTATATTTTATGATAGCTTCAACAAAATTAACTCTACCTTACAGGTTTTTTCATCAGTTTTCCCAATAAATGTAACAGCATATTAAACAATAGATTCATCACTCGCATTTCCTAACTTCAAATAATTGACAAATTTTATTTTCGAAGGAGAATTTGAAATTTTATTATTTTTTTTAAAACTTAACAATAATGAACCAAATATGGTTTTATATTTTCAGTGTGATAGTGGGTGAAAATTTAAAGCAAATTATTTTTGTGGAGATTTAATTCGAAGGCATATCCCTATTGGTTCGCATATGCTTATAATGTTAATAATAAACGATCCAAAAGAAGTAATTTCAAATGATATATAGCAGGGTATGAAATAAATCCAGACTGACAGCCGGGAACCTGGTAAGTTCTGGTCCAAACTGGTAATTTGGTTTACATTTTCCTTTCAATTTTGCCATTTAAATTGACAAGACACTTTTGGGATAGCTACTTTTCTCAATCTTATTTCATTCACTTATAATGAGGTTTCTTCTCAATTTCTTTTATCCCTTTTGGTTTTATGTCACATTTCCACTGGCGGAGTTGTCAATACAATAAATGAACTTTATTCGTTCCAATTAAAGGGGCTCCTGTATCACGTTTTTTTATCAATTATATTTTTTATCAATTATATTTTTTATCAATTATATTTTTTCAATTGTCCTATTTATAATGCTGGTTTATGAACTTTATATTTACTTTAGAGGGTAAAACATCTTATTACACAAAGCAATTATCCGTAGTGGTAATAACGGTGTTGCAATTACAGCAAAAATGGCATGGTGGGCATTTTCATGAGAACATATTATTTAGAATTACAATAGTGACTTCATTGGCTTTACTGAACCATGTACACTCATTTTTTAACTTGAGTTCCCGAAGGGAGAAGGGTGTTTTATTATTAGTGACATTATTTTTCAAATACATTTCATCAACTTATTTGAGCGAAAAAATGTGCTACTGCTCCTTTAAGCCAATGCAGAGCATAAATATGATGATTCCTGGGAATTAAAATGGTGGATAATGTTGATCACAATGATGAAATTCTTTATGCCATTCTCAAAATCTTCTCCTCTTTCAGGCGCGTCCACTCACACGGTATCTACCAATCAGAAACAAGGAATTTGACCTCAAACAGCATATAGAAACCGCGGGTCACAATATCGATGCCTGTCCTCACGTGATTCTTACAGCATCTAGTTGCCGTGGTTTCCTTCATAAAATGGGCAACAAGTTCAAGACATGGCATAAACGTTGGTTTGTGTTCGACCGCGTGAAACGGTCACTGTTATATTATGTGGACAAGGGGGAAACAAAGGCCCGGGGAGGAATATACTTCCAGTCTATTGAAGAAGTCTACGTGGATCATTTACGGACGGTGAAAAGTCCGAACCCAAAACTGACTTTTTGTGTGAAAACCCTAGATAGAACATATTATCTAGTGGCACCGAGCCCTGAAGCAATGCGAATATGGATTGATGTTATATTCACAGGGGCGGAAGGATACCAACAGTTTCTATGATATATATGTATCGATATTGTGCTAGATCTCTTATTAAGTCAGCAACTGAAAAAAAGTGCTAAGATTGGACTTAAATGCAGACAAGTTCTCTTAGCGCTATGATAGTCGTAAGTAGTACATAAGCGTTGACCTACTGTCTTGTGGTTGAGAGGGGTGTGAAATCCTCACCTTAGGTTTAAAAAGCTAACTTAGCAACAAGACAGTCATAAATACATGTTCATGGTATTTATGACTGTTTAAGGACTAAGAGAGCTTTGAAAATATGGGTCTTGAACGTACTTCCTGATTGTCACTAACGCTGGCAGGTGATGCCTGCTCTTGTCAAAGACAACTGATCAAATTTGTCACAGGGTTATCAGGGTTGCTAGTCTTGAAACGCTCCACAAACTTCTTAAGCCCGTTCTCAAATCTAAAGGCTAAGGTCAAAGTTGAACATTCTTGAGGCTTAAAATGTTTTGAGAATAAGGGCCCAGATTTATAAGTTCATGACGTCACTTCCTGTCACATGACTTCCTGTCACCTGACTTCCTGTTTTGATACACTCAGTGGCGGCTTCGGGAATGATGGGGGTTAACCCTTTGGATCAATCAATTTACATGCACAATTTTTGGAAAGGGGGTGGGTGACGGATCCGTCACTAAAACTTTGAATCCCATCAATGGCTATAGGAATTGTTAATAAGCAAGAAAGTGATGGAGAGCAGGGTAGGTGATGATGTCACTTCCTCTCACATCACTTCCTCTTACATCACTTCCTGTTTTAGTGAATTGAATCCAAGGTCTCCATACATGTCTTAATCAATGATATATTTAACGAAAGCTTTTATGAAATATATTACACTTATAACAAGCATTGAGCTCAATACACAAGGGAAACAACTATTTTATTATCAATTAATTTTGTATGATCTGAATGCATTTTTATTAGATTTCATATTGTTTTATTTGTTCATATATGTTTGTATTTTATGTTGGGTTTACTTGCTTCTGTAGTTTTTTTATTTTGTGTTTGGAGAGAAATACATGATAGATAAATCACAAATGTCTGTATATGAAGACTTTTTAAAAAGATTTTAAACATCTAATTGTATCTCTATGGATAAATTGATTGTAAATTTTTGAAAATTGTATTTATTTGGTTAAAAATATGAGGGGACCTAAAGTGATGATGAAATTTGAAAATAATCCTTTTCTTTCTAATGATGTTACGTTTTTTCATTTATTTTCAAAATTTAATCAAAATGTTTAATTTATAAATATTTTCGAAACATACAAAGTATTTGTTAATTAACTGAAAACAACGATATCCAATAAAGACAAATTTGTGAAGCTCATTTATTAGTTTGGAAAATACTTATTGATATGTAAATGATTAATTATTTGCTTGTAAAATGATGAAGGTTTGTCTATAATAATTTTATAAAGATGCATCACACATTTCTAGATTATTTCGTAATTTTTTAAAATGTGTGCACAATGTTTGTTATTTCCAGGGAAAAGTTTCGATTGTGCTTCTGTACACAAATCAAGTGTTTTACAATAAAGTATCATTACGATAAAATATTATCATCATCAACCCAATCCGCCTTCGGCTCTGTATACTTCAACAGTTCAAGTAACAACTAAGTACTTTATTGCAAAAAGACATGTGGCTACGTAATTTCTTTTAGAGTTGCATTATATAATATATTTGCTGAAAAATGCACCACAAAATCAGGATTTAACTATTGTGTTCATCTGTCAATATTGAAATGCATTTGAGGAGAATTTATTTTGAGAATGTTTGTTTTAGTTTGAACAAAAGGAACAATTTTATGTCTGCTTCACACACTATAGGTTTTAATGTACGTAATTTGGAGCAGTATTTGGTATCAAGTTTATACATACTCCCGCAACATTTTAAGAAAGATTTCTGTTCAGTAAATATGATCTTTTATAATGGATTTTGTTTGTTGTTTGTTATCCTGTTATCGGCTTGGGATCAAGTCCAGGGTTTGAATCCCGCCAGGTGCTTTACGATGTTGTACTCTGTAGCAGACGGTTGTACACACAGTAAGGTTTGGGTGCAAGAAGACAGTTGTACACACAGTAAGGTTTGGGTGCAAGAAGACACTTGTACACACAGTAAGGTTTGGGTGCAAGAAGACAGTTGTACACACAGTAAGGTTTGGGTGCAAGAAGACAGTTGTACACACAGTAAGGTTTGGGTGCAAGAAGACAGTTGTACACACAGTAAGGTTTGGGTGCAAGAAGACACTTGTACACACAGTAAGGTTTGGTCGCAAGAAGACAGTTGTACACACAGTAAGGTTTGGGTGCAAGAAGACAGTTGTACACACTGTAAGGTTTGGGTGCAAGAAGACAGTTGTACACACAGTAAGGTTTGGTCGCAAGAAGACAGTTGTACACACAGTAAGGTTTGGGTGCAAGAAGACAGTTGTACACACAGTAAGGTTTGGGTGCAAGAAGAAAGTTGTACACACAGTAAGGTTTGGTCGCAAGAAGACAGTTGTACACACAGTAAGGTTTGGGTGCAAGAAGACAGTTGTACACACAGTAAGGTTTGGGTGCAAGAAGACAGTTGTACACACAGTAAGGTTTGGGTGCAAGAAGACAGTTGTACACACAGTAAGGTTTGGGTGCAAGAAGACAGTTGTACACACTGTAAGGTTTGGGTGCAAGAAGACAGTTGTACACACAGTAAGGTTTGGTCGCAAGAAGACAGTTGTACACACAGTAAGGTTTGGGTGCAAGAAGACAGTTGTACACACAGTAAGGTTTGGGTGCAAGAAGACACTTGTACACACAGTAAGGTTTGGTCGCAAGAAGACAGTTGTACACACAGTAAGGTTTGGGTGCAAGAAGACAGTTGTACACACAGTAAGGTTTGGGTGCAAGAAGACCGTTGTACACACAGTAAGGTTTGGGTGCAAGAAGACAGTTGTACACACAGTAAGGTTTGGTCGCAAGAAGACAGTTGTACACACAGTAAGGTTTGGGTGCAAGAAGACAGTTGTACACACAGTAAGGTTTGGGTGCAAGAAGACACTTGTACACACAGTAAGGTTTGGTCGCAAGAAGACAGTTGTACACACAGTAAGGTTTGGGTGCAAGAAGACAGTTGTACACACAGTAAGGTTTGGGTGCAAGAAGACCGTTGTACACACAGTAAGGTTTGGGTGCAAGAAGACAGTTGTACACACAGTAAGGTTTGGGTGCAAGAAGACAGTTGTACACACAGTAAGGTTTGGGTGCAAGAAGACAGTTGTACACACAGTAAGGTTTGGGTGCAAGAAGACACTTGTACACACAGTAAGGTTTGGTCGCAAGAAGACCGTTGTACACACAGTAAGGTTTGGGTGCAAGAAGACAGTTGTACACACAGTAAGGTTTGGGTGCAAGAAGACACTTGTACACACAGTAAGGTTTGGTCGCAAGAAGACAGTTGTACACACAGTAAGGTTTGGGTGCAAGAAGACAGTTGTACACACAGTAAGGTTTGGGTGCAAGAAGACCGTTGTACACACAGTAAGGTTTGGGTGCAAGAAGACAGTTGTACACACAGTAAGGTTTGGGTGCAAGAAGACAGTTGTACACACAGTAAGGTTTGGGTGCAAGAAGACAGTTGTACACACAGTAAGGTTTGGGTGCAAGAAGACACTTGTACACACAGTAAGGTTTGGTCGCAAGAAGACAGTTGTACACACAGTAAGGTTTGGGTGCAAGAAGACAGTTGTACACACAGTAAGGTTTGGGTGCAAGAAGACACTTGTACACACAGTAAGGTTTGGTCGCAAGAAGACAGTTGTACACACAGTAAGGTTTGGGTGCAAGAAGACACTTGTACACACAGTAAGGTTTGGTCGCAAGAAGACAGTTGTACACACAGTAAGGTTTGGGTGCAAGAAGACAGTTGTACACACAGTAAGGTTTGGGTGCAATGCTACACTGAGTTTCAGTGCACCACCCATGTTTCGCTAGTTCCAGCCGATGCTCGCAGGTTTCATCACAACGCATAACCACAGTGGTGTTGCAGGCTCTCTCCTTGCTTTCTACCGCCAGTAGCCGTGATGCAACAACTCTGGAAAGCGGTGCTAAATCGTAAATCAACCGCCTATATTTCCACAAGCGGTCCAAGAGACTGTATCCCCACTCTGCAGTTCGGTCTGTGCATCCCAAATAGTTACCGGAGCTCAACTTTAACTCTATATGACTTGGAAACTTCAAATTACTTATACAATGGTGTTGTAAATTATACCGGTGACAAATCTCTAGGATGTTACAGCGAGTGCTTGCAGGTTTCACTTCAATGCTACCTTGATGCTCAGTGCAGTAACAGCCATGGGCTGGACGGTAACCCGAATACCTGGGCTAGGACGGTAACCCGAATACCTGGGCTGGGACGGTAACCCGAATACCTGGGCTAGGACGGTAACCCGAATACCTGGGCTGGGACGGTAACCCGAATACCTGGGCTAGGACGGTAACCCGAAAACCTGGGCTAGGACGGTAACCCGAATACCTGGGCTAGGACGGTAACCCGAATACCTGGGCTAGGACGGTAACCGGAATACCTGGGCTAGGACGTTAACCCGAATACCTGGGCTAGGACGTTCACCCGAATACCTGGGCTAGGACGGTAACCCGAATACCTGGGCTAGGACGGTAACCCGAAATACCTGGGCTAGGACGGTAACCCGAATACCTGGGCTGAGACGGTAACCCGAATACCTGGGCTAGGACGGTAACCCGAATACCTGGGCTAGGACGGTAACCCGAATACCTGGGCTAGGACGGTAACCCGAATACCTGGGCTAGGACGGTAACCCGAATACCTGGGCTAGGACGGTAACCCGAATACCTGGGCTAGGACGGTAACCCGAATACCTGGGCTAGGACGGTAACCCGAATACCTGGGCTGGGATGGTAATACATGCCATATTGGATAGTGAATAAATATAACATGATTATATTTGGGATAACACTACCTTCAATAGTACAAATTCATGGTTGTTTACACGTCGTGGCGAAATGGTCGTGTGGTAAGCTGCTGGTACCGTCAGTGCTGGCGATAGTTGCCTTACTCTGAGGGTGTGGGTTGAATTCCGCAAGAGACTCGGCCCGAAAAAACAAGAACTTGTACTATTGAAGGTAGTGTTATCCCAAAAATAATCGTGCTGTAGATCGACAAAATGAGTTTCCATGTAGGATAGGGTAAAGGGGGGTAGGGTATCCAATTGACAAAATCTACCCATCGCAGTCCAAAGTTGCATCCATTAAGGTAGTTACAGGTGGTGCTTGCAGGTTTAACATCCTCCGTTACCCATGGTTTTCTTGTGCTCCATTACTTTCCCCTATATCACCCATGGGAAACCTTATCAGGAGAATCTGTACTCAAAAAACCCGCCTTTGACCGGCGTGAGCCAATCAAACTGCTACGCAGCTTTTACCTGCGAGCCAGTGACAATTCATATCACTTCGTTTCAAAGCACGCGAGGTCATTGTGTTAGCCTCCGTCACCGGTTATCTCCCTTGACCATTTCCGTCTTATCCCATTGAGCATTTTCTTTGGTTACTGACTTCGTCACGCTGGCCAAGGGTGGGTAATTTGAGAACATATTCCCTTGATAATGTTTCCCATGGGTGATAAAGTGGAGAGTAACTGAGCATATATAAAACCACTGTTTCCCAAACATTTCCCAAATCATGATAAAAAATGGGAAATAATTTTCTTCTAAAATAAATATGCTTAAAGGTGTCATGTTTACATGTAGAGTTAAGGCATAAAATATATCTTGACCTCTGCAAGAAACAAGAATTCTCCCCCAAACCAGTTCTGGGGGAATCATTGTACTCCACTTCAGGATGTATGCATTATAAGAAATTTTAATACAGTCGGGTGAGATAGTGCAGTGGTTAGCGCATTCTGCTTTGGTTCAAGAGGTACAGTGTTCGAATCCAGGGGCACGGCAGCTTTGTCTGCGGTAGAGAACTGTTCTACACGCAGTAAGGTTTGGGTGCAATGCTACACTGAATTTCAGTGCAGTACCACCCATGGTTCGCCCGATGTTTGCTTATGAAACTCGTGAATGGCATCGGTAATTAACTCGCTTTCGCTCGTTGAAAAACCAAACCATCCACTGTTTTATATAAACATGCTATCAAACGGGACCTAGTTTAGTATTTTATTTATTACTCAATGATGTAAATAGCGCTGAATTGCAAGAAAATCGTATTTAGTGACGCTTACTTGCAAATAGGCTACCCTGTATTGCAGTCGCGATGCTAACATTGTGACGTCAACCAAAAACGTCTATGACGTCACGCGCCGATTTTGACATTACGGCAGCACGCGGTGGTATCACACATGTGTGTAACCAACTCATTGTTATCTAATGAGTGATCTCACCACGGTTGAGTAATAAGCTTTATTATACCTCTATTAAATTTGTAAGAATATCAATCGCCAGTTCACACCACGTGATCGAAAAATATATTTGTACATTGACCTCCGATTCCAGTGATGAGGTCAGTTTTGTGACAGAAATTTCTGTCACTGACCTGAGATATTGACTCGTCACGTGATTTATCACGTGACTGTTTGTTTTGACGTTCGCTTTAAATATGGTGTCAACTGATGGGTTCGATTTGACAAATAAGAAAATACATATTATAGTCTAAAGAAGAAAAAACAAAACTTTCGGTATAATAAAACCCTTAATTACTCATGGTGAGGTCATTATGTCAAATACAAGGACTCTCGGACCTGACTCCCTCAGCGGTCAGACCTGACCTCGACCTGCGGTCCTTGTATTTCACGTAATGACCTCACCATGAGTAATTAAGTGTATAGTGTTAAACCCTAACTCACCTCACCCCACCTTTAATACAGTCTAACAAGCTTTCTCACTGACTGAGGCTTGCTCCACGAGGTAGTGACCAGCTATGCAGTGCATTGGGTAACATGAGATCATCGTATAACATGTAGCTCTGATTACAAGTGGTTTCAACTGAGAATTATATTTTCATTTAAATGTCTTTCTTTTTTTCCATTTATATACCGTTCCTTGGAATTGGGCACGTTATGATTCAGATCAACATTATAACATTGAACACTTGATAAGTCATTTCAGGGGTCGACCACTTTCATTGCAACCCTGCCACACACTCATGTTGGTACATTTTAATATATTAAATGGTTTAAAACACTAAATTCCCAAAGAAAACATTATTGAAATGTGTAAACATCAGAAACTATTTTTTTTTCTCTAAATTTCCAAATTGTGCCAAAATATCAACATTTATATTATAATGTTTTGAAGTTGAATCTGTAATATCTTGTATTGTTAGGAAGGGGGTAGTTATATCATAAGCTAAGATAAGCAACCATGAGTTGCTTCCCCTGACACAACATCCCGAACTGCATTTATTTTGCACAAGATGTGTCGCACGTGCGATCAAATTCCTAATCAAACGACCCTAGTGTCACTCTCTGCACAGGATTAAAGGGTGGCCCATTCAGCCCTTTTTAGCTCAGCAGGCCTGAAAGGCCCCATGGGCTTATGGCATGTCATGGCGTCCGGCGTCCGTCCATCCGTCCGTAAACTTTTAGCTTTTTCAACTTCTTCTCCAGAACCAATGACTCCACAGAGCTGAAATTTTATGTGCAGACTCCTTGGGGATTCTAAATTGTAGATTTCGGGACCCCATGACCCCAAATGGGGTCACAGGGGTCACATCCTTCAAAACCTATTTTCATCTTCTTCTCCAGTTCTTTACAGAATTTAAGGGTGGCCCATTCGGCCCTTTTTATGGGTCACAGTGTCACCAAATCTACAATCAAGAATCCCAAATGGCGAAGGCCATAACTCCTGTATCCATATTTAAGGTCACAATGTCACTAAATCTACAATTTAGAATCCCCATCGGCCAAGAAATCTGTACTCTTACAACCTTTTAAAACTTTTTGTACTGGAGAAGAAGATGAAAATTTGTTTGGTAACGACCCCTGTGACCCATATTTGGGGTCACAGGGTCTCAAATCTGCATTTGGTTTGGGAGAAGAAGTCGAAAAAGCAAAACGTTTGTGGATGGATCGATGGACATAGGCCAGACATCATGCCATGCCGTAAGTACATTGAGCTTTTCAGCTGGATGAGGTAAACATGCACACCAACAATTGAGTGGTCTCTGCCGGACCAGACAGCCACGCTAGCCATGTTCAAACAAAGGTGCGACCTATATTTCTCTGTAGAAGACATAATGAAACAAACTTTCGAATCGTGTATATAAATTTTATTTACATCAATACAAACAATAACAAAATGAAAAGAAAACCTGCCTTGATGGCACTTAAGTCGAGACAACTCGCCATGGTGACACAGAAGTCACGGCCACCTGCTGATATGACAGGGCAGATGCGACAACCGCCAAGATGACACTGCAGTCGCGACAACAGGCTGAGATGACACTGCAGTCGAGACAACAGGCTGAGATGACACTGCAGTGAAGACAACAGGTTGAGATGACACTGCAGTCGAGACAACAGGCTGAGATGACACTGCAGTGAAGACAACAGGCTGAGATGACACTGTTGTCGAGACAACATGCTGAGATGACACTGCAGTCGAGACAACAGGCTGAGATGACACTGCAGTCGAGACAACAGGCTGAGATGACACTGCAGTGAAGACAACAGGTTGAGATGACAATGAGTCGAGACAACAGGCTGAGATGACACTGCAGTCGAGACAACAGGCTGAGATGACACTGCAGTGAAGACAACAGGTTGAGATGACACTGCAGTCGAGACAACAGGCTGAGATGACAATGAGTCGAGACAACAGGCTGAGATGACACTGCAGTGAAGACAACAGGTTGAGATGACAATGAGTCGAGACAATACATGGTAGATAAATCACAAATGTCTGTATATGAAGACTTTTTAAAAACATTTTAAACATCTAATTGTATCTCTATGGAAAAATTGATTGTAAATTTTTGAAAATTGTATTTATTTGGTTAAAAATATGAGGGGACCTAAAGTGATGATAAAATTTGAAAATAATCCTTTTCTTTCTAATGATGTTACGTTTTTTCATTTATTTTCAAAATTTAATCAAAATGTTTAACTTATAAACATTTTCGAAACATACAAAGTATTTGTTAATTAACTGAAAACAACGATATCCAATAAATACAAATTTGTGAAGCTCATTTATTAGTTTAGAAAATACTTATTGATATTTAAATGACTAATTATTTGCTTGTAAAATGATGAAGGTTTGTCTATAATAATTTTATAAAGATGCATCACACATTTCTAGATTATTTCGTAATTTTTTTAAATTTGTGCACAATGTTTGTTATTTCCAGGGAAAAGTTTCGATTGTGCTACTGTACACAAATCAAGTGATTTACAATAAAGTATCTTTACCATGAACTATTACCATCATCAACCCAATCCGCCTTCGGCTCTGTATACTTCAACTGCAACAGTTCAAGTAACAACTCAGTACTTTATTGCAAAAGGACACGTGGCTACGTAATTTCTTTTAAAGTTGCATTATATAATATATTTGCTGAAAAATGCACCACAAAATCAGGATTTAACTATTGTGTTCATCTGTCAATATTGAAATGCATTTGAGGAGAATTTATTTTGAGAATGTTTGTTTTAGTTTGAACAAAAGGAAACATTTTATGTCTGCTTCACACACTATAGGTTTTAATGTACGTAATTTGGAGCAGTATTTGGTATCAAGTTTATACATACTCCTGCAACATTTTAAGAAAGATTTCTGTTCAGTAAATATGATCTTTTATAATGGATTTTGTTTGTTGTTTGTTATCCTGTTATCGGCTTGGGATCAAGTCCAGGGTTTGAATCCCGCCAGGTGCTTTACGATGTTGTTCTCTGTAGAAGACGGTTGTACACACAGTAAGGTTTGGGTGCAAGAAGACAGTTGTACACACAGTAAGGTTTGGGTGCAAGAAGACACTTGTACACACAGTAAGGTTTGGGTGCAAGAAGACACTTGTACACACAGTAAGGTTTGGTCGCAAGAAGACAGTTGTACACACAGTAAGGTTTGGGTGCAAGAAGACAGTTGTACACACAGTAAGGTTTGGGTGCAAGAAGACAGTTGTACACACAGTAAGGTTTGGGTGCAAGAAGATACTTGTACACACAGTAAGGTTTGGTCGCAAGAAGACAGTTGTACACACAGTAAGGTTTGGGTGCAAGAAGACAGTTGTACACACAGTAAGGTTTGGGTGCAAGAAGATACTTGTACACACAGTAAGGTGTGGGTGCAAGAAGACAGTTGTACACACAGTAAGGTTTGGGTGCAAGAAGACAGTTGTACACACAGTAAGGTTTGGGTGCAATGCTACACTGAGTTTCAGTGCACCACCCATGTTTCGCTAGTTCCAGCCGATGCTCGCAGGTTTCATTACAACGCATAACCACAGTGGTGTTGCAGGCTCTCTCCTTGCTTTCTACCGCCAGTAGCCGTGATGCAACAACTCTGGAAAGCGGTGCTAAATCGTAAATCAACCGCCTATATTTCCACAAGCGGTCCAAGAGACTGTAGTTTAAGTATCCCCACTCTGCAGTTCGGTCTGTGCATCCCAAATAGTTACCGGAGCTCAACTTTAACTCTATATGACTTGGAAACTTCAAATTACCTATACAATGGTGTTGTAAATTATACCGGTTACAAATCTCTAGGATGCCAAACATTTTGAAATTTGAACCAAAAACAAACTTCTTGTTTTGTTTTTGATAGTTACAGCGAATGCTTGCAGGTTTCACTTCAATGCTACCTTGATGCTCAGTGCAGTACCAGCCATTGGCTGGACGGTAACCCGAATACCTGGGCTAGGACGGTAACCCGAATACCTGGGCTAGGACGGTAACCCAAATACCTGGGCTAGGACGGTAACCCGAATACATGGGCTGGGACGGTAACCGGAATATCTGGGCTAGGACGGTAACCGGAATACCTGGGCTGAGACGGTAACCCGAATACCTGGGCTAGGACGGTAACCGGAATACCTGGGCTAGGACGGTAACCGGAATACCTGGGCTAGGACGGTAACCCGAATACCTGGGCTGGGATGGTAATACATGCCATATTGGATAGTGAATAAATATAACATGATTATATTTGGGATAACACTACCTTCAATAGTACAAATTCATGGTTGTTTACACGTCGTGGCGAAATGGTCGTGTGGTAAGCTGCTGGTACCGTCAGTGCTGACGATAGTTGCCTTACTCTGAGGGTGTGGGTTCGAATTCCGCAAGAGACTCGGCCCGAAAAAGTACAAGAACTTGTACTATTGAAGGTAGTGTTATCCCAAAAATAATCGTGTTGTAGATCGACAAAATGAGTTTCCATGTAGGATAGGGTAAAGGGGGGTAGGGTATCCAATTGACAAAATCTACCCATCGCAGTCCAAAGTTGCACCCATTAAGGTAGTTACAGGTGTTGCTTGCAGGTGTAACATCCTCGGTTACCCATGGTTTTCTTGTGCTCCATTACTTTCCCCTGTATCACCCATGGGAAACCTTATCAGGAGAATCTGTACTCAAAAAACCCGCCCTTGACCGGCGTGAGCCAATCAAACTGCTACGCAGCTTTTACCTGCGAGCCAAATTCATATCACTTCGTTTCAAAGCAAGCGAGGTCACTCTGTTAGCCTCCGTCACCGGTTATCTCCCTTGACCATTTCTGTCTTATCCCATTGAGCATATTCTTTGGTTACTGACTTCGTCAAGCTGGCCAAGGGCGGGTAATTTGAGAACATATTCCCTTGATAATGTTTCCCATGTTTGATATAGTGGAGAGTAACGGAGCATATATAAAACCACTGTTTAACAAACATTTCCCAAATCATGATAAAAAATGGGAAATAATTTTATTCTAAAATAAATATGCTTAAAGGTGTCAAGTTTACATGTAGAGAAAAGGCATAAAATATATCTTGACCTCTGCAAGAAACAAGAATTCTCCCCCAAACCAGTTCTGGAGGAATCATTGTACTCGACTCCAGGATGTATGCAATATAAGAAATTTTAATACAGTCGGGTGGGATAGCGCAGTGGTTAGCGCATTCTGCTTCTGCTTGTCTGCAGTAGAGAACTGTTCTACACGCAGTAAGGTTTGGGTGCAATGCTACACTGAATTTCAGTGCAGTACCACCCATGGTTTGCCCGATGCTCGCAGGTTTCACCTCAATGAAAAGCAAAATGGCATTGTCGAGTTTCTCCCTGCAATAATACTAGCAGCTGTGATATAAATGAAATACTCTTGAAAATATAGAATACTAAACGATGTCCAGTTTGATAACATGTTTATTACCAATGCCATTCACGAGTTTCATAAACATTTTATCAAACGGAGCCGAGTTTAGAATTTTATTTATTACTCAATGATGTAAATAGCGCTGAATTGCAAGAAAATCGTTTTTAGTGACGATTTCTTGCAAATAGATCACCCACTATTGCAGTCGCGCGAATAACATTGTGACGTCAACCAAAAACGACTATGACGTCACACATCAATTATGACGTTACGACAGCACGCGATGGTATCACACATGTGTGTAACCAACTCATTGTTATCTAATGAGTGATCTCACCACTGTTGAGTAATAAATATAGAATACTAAACGATGTACCGTTTGATAACATGTTTATATAAAACAGTGGATGGTTTGGTATTTCAACGAGCGAAAGCGAGTTAATTACCGATGCCATTCACGAGTTTCATAAGCGTGTTATCAAACGGGACCGAGTTTAGTATTTTATTTATTACTCAATGATGTAAATAGCGCTGAATTGCAAGAAAATCGTATTTAGTGACGCTTACTTGCAAATAGGCTACCCTGTATTGCAGTCGCGATGCTAACATTGTGACGTCAACCAAAAACGTCTATGACGTCACGCGCCGAATTTGACATTACGGCAGCACGCGGTGGTATCACACATGTGTGTAACCAACTCATTGTTATCTAATGAGTGATCTCACCACGGTTGAGTAATAAGCTTTATTATACCTCTATTAAATTTGTAAGAATATCAATCGCCAGTTCACACCACGTGATCGAAAAATATATTTGTACATTGACCTCCGATTCCAGTGATGAGGTCAGTTTTGTGACAGAAATTTCTGTCACTGACCTGAGATATTGACTCGTCACGTGATTTATCACGTGACTGTTTGTTTTGACGTTCGCTTTAAATATGGTGTCAACTGATGGGTTCGATTTGACACATAAGAAAATACATATTATAGTCTAAAGAAGAAAAAACAAAACTTTCGGTATAATAAAACCCTTAATTACTCATGGTGAGGTCATTATGTCAAATACAAGGACTCTCGGACCTGACTCCCTCAGCGGTCAGACCTGACCTCGACCTGCGGTCCTTGTATTTCACGTAATGACCTCACCATGAGTAATTAAGTGTATAGTGTTAAACCCTAACTCACCTCACCCCACCTTTAATACAGTCTAACAAGCTTTCTCACTGACTGAGGCTTGCTCCACGAGGTAGTGACCAGCTATGCAGTGCATTGGGTAACATGAGATCATCGTATAACATGTAGCTCTGATTACAAGTGGTTTCAACTGAGAATTATATTTTCATTTAAATGTCTTTCTTTTTTTCCATTTATATACCGTTCCTTGGAATTGGGCACGTTATGATTCAGATCAACATTATAACATTGAACACTTGATAAGTCATTTCAGGGGTCGACCACTTTCATTGCAACCCTGCCACACACTCATGTTGGTACATTTTAATATATTAAATGGTTTAAAACACTAAATTCCCAAAGAAAACATTATTGAAATGTGTAAACATCAGAAACTATTTTTTTTTCTCTAAATTTCCAAATTGTGCCAAAATATCAACATTTATATTATAATGTTTTGAAGTTGAATCTGTAATATCTTGTATTGTTAGGAAGGGGGTAGTTATATCATAAGCTAAGATAAGCAACCATGAGTTGCTTCCCCTGACACAACATCCCGAACTGCATTTATTTTGCACAAGATGTGTCGCACGTGCGATCAAATTCCTAATCAAACGACCCTAGTGTCACTCTCTGCACAGGATTAAAGGGTGGCCCATTCAGCCCTTTTTAGCTCAGCAGGCCTGAAAGGCCCCATGGGCTTATGGCATGTCATGGCGTCCGGCGTCCGTCCATCCGTCCGTAAACTTTTAGCTTTTTCAACTTCTTCTCCAGAACCAATGACTCCACAGAGCTGAAATTTTATGTGCAGACTCCTTGGGGATTCTAAATTGTAGATTTCGGGACCCCATGACCCCAAATGGGGTCACAGGGGTCACATCCTTCAAAACCTATTTTCATCTTCTTCTCCAGTTCTTTACAGAATTTAAGGGTGGCCCATTCGGCCCTTTTTATGGGTCACAGTGTCACCAAATCTACAATCAAGAATCCCAAATGGCGAAGGCCATAACTCCTGTATCCATATTTAAGGTCACAATGTCACTAAATCTACAATTTAGAATCCCCATCGGCCAAGAAATCTGTACTCTTACAACCTTTTAAAACTTTTTGTACTGGAGAAGAAGATGAAAATTTGTTTGGTAACGACCCCTGTGACCCATATTTGGGGTCACAGGGTCTCAAATCTGCATTTGGTTTGGGAGAAGAAGTCGAAAAAGCAAAACGTTTGTGGATGGATCGATGGACATAGGCCAGACATCATGCCATGCCGTAAGTACATTGAGCTTTTCAGCTGGATGAGGTAAACATGCACACCAACAATTGAGTGGTCTCTGCCGGACCAGACAGCCACGCTAGCCATGTTCAAACAAAGGTGCGACCTATATTTCTCTGTAGAAGACATAATGAAACAAACTTTCGAATCGTGTATATAAATTTTATTTACATCAATACAAACAATAACAAAATGAAAAGAAAACCTGCCTTGATGGCACTTAAGTCGAGACAACTCGCCATGGTGACACAGAAGTCACGGCCACCTGCTGATATGACAGGGCAGATGCGACAACCGCCAAGATGACACTGCAGTCGCGACAACAGGCTGAGATGACACTGCAGTCGAGACAACAGGCTGAGATGACACTGCAGTGAAGACAACAGGTTGAGATGACACTGCAGTCGAGACAACAGGCTGAGATGACACTGCAGTGAAGACAACAGGCTGAGATGACACTGTTGTCGAGACAACATGCTGAGATGACACTGCAGTCGAGACAACAGGCTGAGATGACACTGCAGTCGAGACAACAGGCTGAGATGACACTGCAGTGAAGACAACAGGTTGAGATGACAATGAGTCGAGACAACAGGCTGAGATGACACTGCAGTCGAGACAACAGGCTGAGATGACACTGCAGTGAAGACAACAGGTTGAGATGACACTGCAGTCGAGACAACAGGCTGAGATGACACTGCAGTGAAGACAACAGGCTGAGATGACACTGTTGTCGAGACAACATGCTGAGATGACACTGCAGTCGAGAAAACAGGCTGAGATGACACTGCAGTCGAGACAACAGGCTGAGATGACACTGCAGTGAAGACAACAGGTTGAGATGACAATGAGTCGAGACAACAGGCTGAGATGACACTGCAGTCGAGACAACAGGCTGAGATGACACTGCAGTGAAGACAACAGGTTGAGATGACACTGCAGTCGAGACAACAGGCTGAGATGACAATGAGTCGAGACAACAGGCTGAGATGACACTGCAGTGAAGACAACAGGTTGAGATGACAATGAGTCGAGACAACAGGCTGAGATGACACTGCAGTCGAGACAACAGGCTGAGATGACACTGCAGTCGAGACAACAGGCTGAGATGACACTGCAGTGAAGACAACAGGTTGAGATGACACTGCAGTCGAGACAACAGGCTGAGATGACAATGAGTCGAGACAACAGGCTGAGATGACACTGCAGTGAAGACAACAGGTTGAGATGACAATGAGTCGAGACAACAGGCTGAGATGACACTGCAGTCGAGACAACAGGCTGAGATGACACTGCAGTGAAGACAACAGGTTGAGATGACAATGAGTCGAGACAACAGGCTGAGATGACACTGCAGTCGAGACAACAGGCTGAGAGGACACTGCAGTGAAGACAACAGGTTGAGATGACACTGCAGTCGAGACAACAGGCTGAGATGACAATGAGTCGAGACAACAGGCTGAGATGACACTGCAGTCGAGACAAACTGCTGAAGTGCCACTGTAGTTGAAACAACCTGCTCTCTTCAGGCGGCAGCTTAATCCAGACATCCTATTGCCTTCGTAACTGTTTCAAATTTTTAACCACAGTTTGAAACAAATTTGTGCGCAATTAAAATGTTTTAGTTTTTGCAAAATAACTTCAAGTTGAAGCAGCTCTTGACAAAATAACTTCCCATTGAAGAGGGTATGGACACAATAATTTTCAGATGAAGAAGGTTTCAACATAATAACTGCCGGTCAAAGCCTTACAAAATTAAGGCTAATGATTAAACAATGTTGCAGTTACTTCTTTCTCTGTCGCAAGCAAGCCAGGACGTCCATTTTGCTGCTCTCAGAGTTTTGCAATATTCGATTAATTGCCGTCAACAGAGGTCTTATTATTCTCTTTTGAGTGTTTTGATGTTATTTTGATCCTCTTCTTCCCCAGCCTTGGCTTGGAGAGAGTTTTTTTTATTTCCTTCTACAGTGTGCATCTCCACTGTAGCGGGTTATCTAGGTCAGCGCTTTGATGCCTTGACTGGAGAGTTACTTATTTCAAATCTTGCGGCAAATGCGGGCTCGTGCACGAGCTGTTGGCATGTCACCGGAGGACTCTCACTACCCACTAGTAGGTCGGTTAGGAGACGTGTCGTCTGATTGATCTCGTTCGCTCAGATGCTCCGTCATCTGTCCTCTCGTTCGTCTTTCTCTGACAGCATTTAGATTGTTGAACTAGTCGGTTAGGAGATGTGTCGTCTGATTGCCTCTCTTTCGTTCAGACGCTCCCTCATCTGTCCTCTCGTTCGTCTTCCTCCGACACTGTTTAAAAACGATGCCTTGGAGGTGCTGGACTTAGGCAGGCGGACGGAGGGTTTTGGGACGACACCTTCTGATGTTAGACCTTCGCCTGTCGGATAGGCGGATTACGCTTTATCGAGACGATTTTGTATTTGATTTGGCTGCCACTCCAGGACCGGAGCTAACGGAGTGAGTTGTGATGACGCCAAACACGATGTCGTTTGTTCTTGCATGGGTTTGTCCGGTCCAACGCGTATTACTGGTTGCTTCTCTGCCGTGTCTGTTAGCGCGTCTCCGCGTGGGAGATTGCTTCATCCTACTCTGGGTTTTGTAGATGGTGTGGTATTAGGAAGTCATCGTTGTTTGACCGACATGCTTACTGCTGCCTTTGCCATTTAGCGTATATGGAAGATGCCCGCCGGACCGCTCGCCCTCAGAGCACTGTCAGTCCAAGTTGTCAGGTCGGAACAAGAAGAATCACAGCCGCTCTTCCTCCTGATGGAGTCCATTCTGGGCTCCGTCAAATACATGGTGTCTTCGCTCATCATGTCGGTCAGACTTGGACCGTCGGGTGGGAGGTACGGAGGGATTTACCCTCTTGGACACCATCGCATGCGACGGCTCCGTCCCCGAAGACGCCTAAGACCCCCAGACGTCGGGTCACCATCATATATCCGTCTCCGTTTAGTCTGTTGGACCCTTCACTACCGTCGCCTCCCACTTCGCCAGGTCAGCATGACAAAGGGTCAGAGTGCATCGACCCCTCCCGGCCTCCGTTCATTTCACTGTTGGTGGAAGTCACCGGACTTGTTGGAACAGTTGTTGGCTATTGCGCAGTGGTCGGTCTCCTCTAGTTCCGCTAGTGTTAGCAGACAGACAGCACGCGTCGATTCCTGTCGCCGAACCTCCTGTTGCTCTGATGCCTCCTGTCTTGGACAAGGACGTCCGTCAGTTTGCTGCACCCTTGGTCGCCCATGCAAAGTCGGACAGCCACCTGGTCCACCTTGACAAGGAGGCCAGGTCCATTCTTGCCATGTCGGACTCCATCGCCCATGCCTGTCAAGCAATGACGGCGTTTGCCAAACAGGCGGGAAGCTAATGGACTCTACGGTGGCGGGGAGTTTTGCGCAGGTCATGTTGAGTGCCGCGAGTATCTCGGCGGGACTCGCCAACATCAGACAGGACTGGTTTTGTCCCGCATGGACTTACGAGCAGAAATGCGGACTCGTCTGAGGGGTGTTCTGCCCTCCGCTTCTACTCTGTTCAACGGACAGATTGGGGATGCCCTCCGCCAGCCTTTGCCACTCCGAAGAAAAGGAAGAGCGGATCTCCTCCCTCGCCTCGTGGCGCTAGGACTGGCAACAGACTTGATGTTGCATCCGAGAGTGTTAGAGTGTCTATGTCTTCAGTTCGGAAGGCCACATGTAGACCTCTTTGCGACTCGGCTAAATCACCAGCTGCTAATTTACGTGTCTCCAGTGCCTGACCCGGGGGCCTGGAGCACAGACGCTCTTTCGTTAGAGTGGGAGGGGATGGATGCTTATGCTTTCCCCCTCTCCAGCAATACTGACTCAGGTAGTGGCCAAGATTCAGACCACTCGGACACTACAGCTTCTCCTCATAGCCCTGCAATGGCCGGCACGGCCATGGTACGCTCCTCTCAATAGGCTATTCAGGCAGGAACTGCATGGTCCCAAATTTCCCAAAACACACCAAATTTGGTCGTTCTATCTTAAATAGTTTCTGAGAAAAGCTGTCCCCTTCATAGTGGACGGACGCACGCACGCACGCACGCACGCACGGACGCACGGACGGACGGACAGAGCCAAAACCTATATCCCCCTTCCACTTCGTGGCGGGGATAATAATGCATCAGTATATAGATATTTACAATAGAACATATTACACCCTGAGGGTTTTACAGGACTTCGTAATGTCCTGTATCACCCTCATCTTCTGGGGATGGTCGCGGTGTCAGATAATACGGATCTGACACATCAGGAATATCCGGTGCTTGTGGAGGAGTACCACGAACCGGGATCATCCCCTCACATTGAGGGTTGTATCTGAGACCGTCATATATTTGTGGTACAGTATTTTCAGAACGTAGATGTTTCAGGCGCCAAAAGATAAATATGCCCACTAGAACCCCCAATAGAAAACAGCCTGGAAGGCCGATGGCGAGGGCAATAATCATTGAGGATCTGGCAGGCACATCTGGAGCTGTGACGTCTGGAACCATCACATCTACTGTATTAGGAGTGATCACGTCTGGAGCAGTGACGTCTGGAACCATCACATCTACTGTATCAGGAGTGATCACGTCTGGAGCAGTGACGTCTGTAACCATCACGTCGACTGTATCAGGAGTGATCACGTCTGGAGCAGTGACGTCTGGAACCATCACATCTACTGTATCAGGAGTGATCACGTCTGGAGCAGTGACGTCTGGAACCATCACATCGACTGTATCAGGAGTGATCACGTCTGGAGCAGTGACGTCTGGAACCATCACATCTACTGTATCAGGAGTGATCACGTCTGGAGCAGTGACGTCTGGAACCATCACATCTACTGTATCAGGAGTGATCACGTCTGGAGCAGTGACGTCTGGAACCATCACATCGACTGTATCAGGAGTGATCACGTCTGGAGGTGTGACGTCTGGAGTCGTGACGTCTAAAACAGAATTTTAAGTGAAGTTAGTTTTCGGATTTGGCTTGTAAAATCAATCAAGAGTATTAAAAACATTTCATTCACATATATTCACACAAATTGCAGATTTATATATTTATTGCAAGTTCAGTAAAAGATTACAAAAAACATAATATTTCAGAACTGATTTTCGAGCTCGATCATCAGGAATACTATCTAGGAGTAATAATTTTGAAAAATAGAGAAAATAAATAGATGAAAATAAGTTGCAGCAAATGATTTGTGGAATAAAAGTTTATTTTTAATTGCATAAATAATAACATAAAAAGTGAACACTAATTATTAAAGAGTGAGACTAATTCACAAGTTAAGAGATGTGTTATTATTCCTTGTACTTTGAGTAAAAATTACTTTAAATTGTTTTCAATACTTCATTATCACTTTTTACTACATGAATTAAATGTTTTTACTGAATTCTACAATTATGATGTGTTGAGAAATTAAAGAGCGAGAAGGTACTGAAAACTCATATACTAACTAGTATCCATGTTTTATAAAAGCAATTCCAAACATTAAGAAAACCCCCAGAAGTAGCAATTTCAGCATCGAATTAGTGTTTGAACAGACATAAAATATATAGTAGCATTCTTTCGGTAATGAAATTTTGTACATTGCTTTCAGGGGTAAATCATCATCACAGACATTCAAAAACGATTTTATCCTTCAGACATATTTTATGTTTGACTGTGTTGAAAATGTGATACACTGTCCTATGTCCTTCTGTGTATATAATGTGCCATGTCTTGACTTGCATATATGATTTACATGACTGTATATTTTAGTTCAAATTTGAATGTTTGTATGTATACCAATCTTCCTCGTATCGCTGTCTGCAGCCTGAGTGTAAATAAAGTTCAGTTTAATTCAGAAACTGTCGTTCAGTGCAGGCCATGATGTAAACAAACCGTTTTGGAGTGATTTCATTATTTTGACACTCAAATGTGTTCAATTTCAATGTTGCAAACATCTTCATATATGATTTACCAAAGTGGCGTAAAATATTGGATATATATTTCATAAATAATTATTTGAGCTAAAATTGAGTTTCACAAGATTATCAAAGAAGGAGATTATAAGTCAGTAATCAGTTTCATCATTATAATGTGCTCAAATCACCATAGTGACAAAATGGAACCTGCACCACTGATATTCACAATCATTGACAATTTACGATCATTTTCTTAGGAAGTAACAAGCTCACATCTTCTATGTTCACTGTGTAAATGAAACAAATGATGGTTTCATGGACTAAGAGGCCTACAACGACTCAAGTTTCGTCTGAAGTATTTTATTTTCCTGCACGTTTATTTCACTTGAAACTTTTCCAAATGCTCAAAAACAATATAAAGCTGTACATAAACAAAGATCGAAGTTATGTTCTTTCTACAACATATTATATGACCTCAGATCATATTTTTCAGGTTAACTCTGTTCTAATAGGACAACAAGAATTATATAATTTTACCTGTAACCATCAGGAAGACTAGTGTCCCTCAACATGTGCGCTGCGCACATCTCGTACAAGACAGAAGTGATTTATGTTACAACAGCCAGTAAGATGATTTTTTATTGGATTAAAACAAATATGTTAATAATAATATGTTGCAAATTTTCCCATCTAAAGTTATTTTTTAGAAACCATCAATTTGGGGAACATGAAGAGGTTACATGGGAAGATATCACTTGAGTAAACTGCATTACTTCCCATCAAACAGTGACAGAAAAAGGGTTAGGTGAAATGATGGCAGTGAAAGTCCATAGTGAAACACAGTAGATGGTGACTAATGCAATTAAATTTACCTACCAAGGGTTTTACTTGCAAGGACGACCAAACCATGAGGCCATACGAATTCTGAGGTTGACTGTATCTCCTCCACATTGCTCCCATTTATCAACATGCGGTGCACCCTGGAATGATAACAGATAATGAGGATATTGAATACCGTTTTGTTACACAAGTTTGTTTTAACCCTGGGATGACAACATATAACCCGATATTTAATAATAAAATTCAATAAAAAGCAAAATTGTTTTTGAAAATGAAGTTGTTCTTATTTACTTGAACAACTTTGATGCACAGATAGTTGCTTGACCACTCTACATTTGTTATCTGAATAACATGTGTATGTTCTTATTCATCAGCTCAGTACAGTTTTAAGGGAAAATCTCTCGAGGTACCTTCACACTATAAAAACATCAAATATGGTTATTTTTTAAAGGGGCAATCGCACGTTTTTCAGTGAAATAAGTCGATGAAATTTATTTGAAAAATAATTTCATCAATAGTAAAAACCCTTCCCTCTTCAGAAAATCAGGTTGAAACACTAGTGTACATGGTTATGTAAAGCCATGGGAATCATTTTTGTTTAGTCCAAAATGGTTGTGTAACACATGATGAATCATTACTAACTAAAACTTCAGATTCCCTTTTGTACGGTGCTTTTATATTCTCAATTCCGAAGCTTTGAAAAAACATTGTAATGTACATAAAGCTCCACGAATGCCAAAATATAGATATAGTAGAAGAAGTAGGCTGCAATACGAAATTTACAGTGCGGTGCAATAAGGTAAATCAACATGGAAACGAATACATGAGTATATAATAAAAGGCATATTGAACGATCTTCTGACGTGTGCAATGCCATTAAATTACACGGGTACATAAGTTGGTATTTACCGAGGTTTATATTTACGGGAGCAAGTTTAGCATTCTAGGCCCATATGTTTTAAGCTGCCCTAATGCTAAACAGTTCTATGATATTTACAAGGATTTTAACATTAAACATAACCTGGCAAATCTAGCTCCTGTGTATTGGTCGCCAACAAAATCACCAACTTAATACTTTGTCAGTCACATTAGACAAATTACCATTATGACGGTGATGGAACAGTGTGATGTCAAAACTTACATTTATAAAAAGAGAAACTCCCCAAGTGTCCTCTGATATCACATATATCAACATGGGTTCGATAAAGGATTTGATATATTCCGAAGTTGAGGTTTATTTCAAAATAAAAACATTTTCATTAGTTTCAATGAACAATTATACCGGTATGTGTGTATATATATACACATATATGTATGAATACTGTATATATATATATATATATATATATATATATATATATATATATATATATATATATTATTTTCTGTACACGACACTGGTTATTTCAACTGCGGTGATGTATAAATTCACATAATGGTGAGACAGTTAAAATATGACTAGAATATGAAAGATCAAGAGCCAAACTTAATGTTTAATGATCAATAATATCTACTCTGTTGGGCCTACATGTACTATGGGTCCACTCTACCGCTTGCTGTAATATCACTTCCTGATGATACCATTGAAACATGTTGGAATGAAAATGGCTCTGTATCTTGTTTTACTTTTGAATATTTGTTACTGTATACTTGTAAAACTGGTATGTCCACATGTGCATATATCAAACATATTTACTTACTTTTTTCAACCATATTGGCAGTAAATTTTACAAACTAAGTAAATAACTGAAAACAAGTAAAAAAAAGTTTATCGTAGCTCACTGATCCCCATGCCTCTTGATATGCAGTCTCTTTAATTCTACCTATTTCTGGGTCTGGAGAACATTCTGATTGATCAAAATAATTTGTATATGATTTAATACAGCTTCATCAGATTACTGTATTTATTGTGAAATTGTGTCCAATCTAATGCAGATGCACTCTTCGGCAGAAAAGAGAGGATTTCAAGAAAATTATAAGGTAAGAGTATGAAATGAACGAAAATCACAAAATCCCTCGCAATTCACTTCACCTCTCCTAGTATCTGCATATAAAATTATTATAGTATTACAATTTTGCAAAACCTGAAAATTTGGATTTGACGAGTTTGAAAGGAATCGAAGAAATATACAAAACATGTCTTCTGACGGCAAGATGAACAGAAGTGTTTGTGTTGCTATCTACCCCGACTCTTGGTCACGTGATATAAAATTGCCTTAGGTATTTTCCACAGAAGAGTATAAAGCAACCTTTCCGGTAAATTTGAACAAGTTTTAAGGTAATTTAGATATTCGATCACATACACATTCCATTTTGATATCAGTTTAAGGAAATAAATTATTACTAATCGTTATTACTTCATGTCATTGACATTTGAAGAGGCAATAATGTCGGAAACATATTTCAATATAGACTAAGACACATATTTAATATTCTATTTAATACCGAAGTTAATCTTCTTTCAAACTGGGATAAGTAACCAACCACAGAAAGCAATGTCACGGAAGAAATGTGACGTCAAAGTATTACTTTTCACGTAGGTGATAATATACAGATATCCTCCTTGTAGGAGTACATACCGGCCTGGCTGTACTGTGAAGTACAGAGTGTTTCCAAGGAGATCGATGCCAAGCAGGCCGTCCTTGTCGTGTTGATAGAGGAATCTTCTATTAGTTCCGTCCAGGAAGACTGAGCTGATGCTGCGAAACCAGTACTCGCTCCAGTACAGTACATCGTCTAGACAACAGATACAAGACAAACAGTTGTCATTCAGACAGGAAATTAAGACACAGTTGGTTTAAAATTATGTTATGAAGACAAAGATAACTAATTCGTACCTGGAAAACTGGAGGTCACTACACATGCCATTCGACACGTGTTGGATTCTATTCGGCCTACTCCTACTGTGAATGTCAGTATGTAGTTTACATTATGTATGTGCTTCTGTTTCTCAAACTGGGTAATGTGTAATGTCTCTGATGAAATTTTTTCAAATTTTATCGCTAAGATCTATATTTAAAAAAAAATATTATTCGAAGATTCCTTCATGTTAGGCCGTATCCTGAAACATTTAGATTCTCTCAATTTGACAGACACTGGTTTTGTTTGTAAGACAGTTGTCCAATGACCCTCTTTCAATCAATGAAAACTAAGGGACTGTAATGATGGGTAGTCACATTGTGAAGTTGCATCTGTCCAAATACATGAGTTAAAGGTTCAGTACAACCTGGTCATTATTTGAAGAAAGATGGAGGGAGGTCCATTTTTTCAATTTTAAATACATTAATTACTCAATGATAACATGGTTGTAATACCAATTAGGTAAAACATAAAGGTGAACATGTTCAAACATTACATTTGACAAGAAAACATTTCCGTATTTTAATGAAATAAGTGGAGGTTTTATGGAGATAGATATCTTTATTCTAAGGGTGAAACAATTCCAAAAGAGTATTGTCTCGTTTTCAAGCATGTTACGTGATGATGGCACAATAGCATTATAAAAACTCGCTTTTAGCAGTATCTACTTGTGTATAGAATAGAAACTCACCTCTTTCATCCACCGCTATTCCCTCAACAACTGTTGTTACATCCACTATCCTCTTGATATCAGATCCGTCGAAGTTAGAGGAGCTGATCTTGTATCTTGTTTTCTCGTCGCTCCAAATAATAATCCTGGGAGAAAGTCATCAGGTATCATTTGAAATGTCATTTTGAACAGTTGATGACGATTTTACAGGCGCTTCCTGCTGACTTTTTCAAAAGCAACAGATATTTAACATTAGATTTCACATGATCATGTGATGTCTTGTTGTAATCATATTATAAATACGTGAGCAATTACTTACAATAATACAATAAATATCTTATATCGGGGTCCAGATAAGCACAGTTTTATCAAATTTCAAATCTTTATTTTGAGTCGTTGCTTTGGAAGCATTGCTACTGACTCTGATCTGACTTGCGTATTCATTAAATGACAGAGACTTAGGAAGATATTTCACATGTACCACTTCTAGAAAAACTGTGTTCGTTCATTGCATCATACATAAATATGTATTAGTTCCAGGCGAATATTTGTAAAATTACAGTCACAGTCAATCAGCTTGCTAACATTCAGACAACCTCAAACTATTGATTACAAATACGCCGTAACTTATATGATTTAAACACTTTGTGTTGACATTTGTAATAGTGCTGCATTGAGTTAAAACAGTATGATGTGCTGCACGATTTGATTCTTTTCACAGAATCCTAGACAGGTTTTTATATAGCTTAAATTATTGACAAGATGTACTAATTGGTACAATCAAATCTGTTTAATTTTCAACACAGTCCCTCATGTTGATGCACTTGTATACTAGTTATGGTAGGATGTAATGTAGCAAAAATTCCAATGGCGCTGCTCACTTCATTATCATGAACACAATTTCACTATTAACAATGAACTTATACGCTTATACTTACTATTAGATACTACTCAAATTGACAGTGATGTTCATGTACAGTGATGCAGTGCATCTGCATAATTCAGTTGACTATTGCTGTTTTAGTGAAAGGTTTAAATATTGAAACAGGCATGTTGTCATTATTTTAAACTTCTTAATATTTGTACCTTTGTACATTGATAAATTGGTTAATATGTTAGGCAATTAAAACCGGTATTATTAGATCTTTTTGAAACAGTATAATTTTCATAGGTTAGACATTTTACACTTACTTTAGGAAGTTGAACAAATAATTGTTTATTAATCACATTTGTTTTTCGTTTTATTAGATTATTTGTGCAAACATTATGATTAGTGAACAAGAGAATATTAGAGATATATTTGAATATAGAATGATAAAAACTGTTTTAAAACTAACCTTACAACTATTATTGTGATACCTGGATTAAGAAAGTGAAACCATTGTAAAACTGGTGATGTTAAAGAGATTTTAAGTTATGTTAGTGTTTCCAATACAAACATTTTTGGTGGCCCATAGGAGACATTAAGAGTCATTTTGTTAATAGTATCTTGGATTTCTCTCTTTGAAACTACAGAAAACCATACTCAAAATATGGAAAACCTCGACAATGAAACATGACATCTACCCTTTCATTAAGGCGTGCAACTAAGAGTGCTGTCATTTGACGGATTGATAGAGAATAAATCCAAATAAGGAGTGGAAATATATTAAAAAACGTCAAATTGACACTGGCTCCGTCTGCTGCACAAGCATGGGTCCAAGCGAAACTTAAAGAGTTATCTTTCTCAAGTATCAAATTTGCACGATACAATTGCTACATGTATTTAAAGAAAATATGTTGGGTTAATGTTTTCTTGTATACATTGTAATACTAACAGTACGGGTTTAAACTTTGTGAGAAAATATACTCATGAAGATTTATTAAGAAAGAAGACCACATCCGAGCCAGGAACTTATAGTGGTTTGTTATTGAATTTAATCATACATATTTGAAGTTTATAACTTTATGCAAATTAGAGAGACCCTTGTTCAGTCCAAATCGAAATATTTCTATTGAATCCATCGTCATAGTAACATTGTATAACGATATTCAAATTGGTAAAACTCGCTTATGTAAGGATTTTGTTTTATGTTTTGTGCCTTTATAATAAGAAATAAATTGTATAAATTCGTGAAGCGTAGCAGAGCGATTTTATAGAAACATTATTGCTGTTGTACTTCAATAGAGGCGCAAATCATATAAACACTTCCATATAATTACAAAATCAACAAGTTTTTCTTTAAATATTCATAGAAATCTAATATATTTGTCAATTATCATGGGAGGCAGCCACTACGTGAATTAAAAATATTTATTATTGTTTTACTTCGATAGAGGCACAACACATATAAAACAATCCTTAAATAAACAAAAATTATAACAGTTTTAATCAGTCAGTGTTCATCAACCAAGAAATTATAATGGCCATAGTTTCTAACACGTTTGACGAATGGCTTTTATTATGTAGATCAGTATCAAATAATTAAGAATGGTTAATGGCAATATCATGACGGTCAATGCACTGTTTCCATGTTAAAGACCAATAAAACTGTAAAATAATTAATGGTCAAACTCGGTTGTTGATCAAATTTCGATTTCCTTGTGACTTTTTGAAAATTTCACCAAAAAAGTAGAAATTGTGTTTAAGCTAATGACTTTTTTTTACAACTATGACAAACTAATCATTTATACATATCGATCTACGTATTTGCATCTTTAATAATGTGAATAGTTTTTATCGTGACATGTAAGCGAAATCATGCACAAAATAATACACTCTACTAAAGATTGTCTTAAATTTAGAAATCTTAACAGTGCATGTTACGGTTTCAGCTGTCCAAAAAGACATCAACTCCATATATGGAAACTGTATCACTTCGATCAACTGTTTGAGAAGCATACTAAAAGTTGGTGTTATGCAGAAAGGATATTTTATGGAAGATCAACTTCTTTATTTTACAACGGAGATGTTACGGTATAAGCCTTATACAGTTACCAAGATGCTTGAAATAAATTTAAACACTCAACATGACCCCGAGATCTAATTGTCTAGGGGGACCCTGATATCATATCATATATAAGTCTTTTCTGCAACGCCCTGTACAGTGCTTTTGCAACAGCTATTAAATCATACAATCACTATTTTGCCTTGTTCCCAGTTAAATATAAAGAGTTTACAAACGTCACATAGGAACTCGAATTACACTTGACTTATTTTCTAGTTTTAATAGGTCGACCACTTAACAATTAAAAGGTATTTATGACAACAATGGATAAAGGATCGATAGTACGTGATGGCAGATAAATGGTGAAAACTTTTCAAGTCTCATAATGTAAACAGTTACATTGTTAAAGTTGAGGTATAACTAATAGTGAACGTGAAACAAGGATTGTTTAATGAAAACTTTGCAGTGGAAAATGGGTTCTCGTAACGGTGTAACGTCCGGTTTTCATGTACAACTGAAGGATTTGTTATAGGATCAAACGTTTTCTTACTGACTTCTTTCCTTGGAATAAAATGATGTTTGGTGAAGTACAAACGCATAAACAAACACGATATCATATAGCGTTTTGATTGTTTTACTGTAACTCAATCATCTGTTTATTGCAGACTGCTTCCAGGTCTACTTTGGCCAAACCTGGGAATCCTCCTTCCTAACAAACTTGCTTGATCCTTTAAATTACCATTGCTCTTACTGTAAAGAGATTAAACATACATTTTCACAATGTATATTCTATCTTTATTGCACATGCACTCGAAATTGTAAGTTAAACGTAGGTGAAAAAACCTACACGCTATAGACTATTTGTATACAGGATGTATGTAGTCTTCTTATCTACGTTTTACCTACATGGTATCATATCAACTTCATGTGCTTTATTTTCATGTATCTATTTAAAAATTATAATTATGTTGTTTATTTTCGAAAATGTTTCTTGTTATGTATGTGATGAATAATAAATTGTTTTTAAAATGAAATGGATTTTGTTTATGTTGGCAAGGCAGATACAAATATTTCATCACATAAAACAATTTTTCCTCAAATAAATTTTGATAATTTTAAGTTTTCATAAACCCGAATAATTAATTTCAAACAACAGTACCACTATAGACACTATCAACTTTCGTTTGATCTGCCTCCCCGTTTCATGTGTGATTTTTTTTTATGTAAACCATATATGTGATTTCTCCTGTTAAAACACAATGAAAATAGATAAAGAGGGCTTGTTAAGATTTTATGAGAAAGAGTAAGCAGATAATAAGATGGTTGACTCAATTATCGGAGGTACAGGTGCCAGTTTGTCAATATCACGAATTGAAATGCTATTTTTAGACAGGGTAAACAGCGAGATGATAATATTTTGAAACGCGACATTCATTGCTTAAGAAGATAAAAACACACTACTTCAATAACATAAATGCTGTTTGCAACTTACAAATTCAACTTATTTTAGTGCCAACATGGGACAATTATTTTAAATAAAGTCGATAAAGTACAACTCAGTGTCAAAACATTCCTGAAACCTACTCACCCTTTGCGTTCATGCACAGTTATTGACCAAGGATCATCAACTTGTGTCTTGTTGAGGATGGTGTTGACGTTTTCTCCAGTAATATCCATCGACGTTATCACATTCCTCCTCCAGTCAGTATAGAACAACTTCCTCGATACGAGACCAACAGCCAGACTCTGGAGTAAACCTGTACACACAGGGAAACTTGAAACTCTCAACATTGTAACGGTGAGAACTGCGCTAGTACATTGACAAGCTGTTTTGTCTTCATTTCACTTATTATGACGAGCTGTCTGTCTGTTGATTGGTTGAAAAAGTGTTACTCATATTGCAATCCCTGAAATCCCTGTTGTACACTGACTATTGGTTATAGTATTAGAGTATTCTTTATCATTACAATAAACAAAGACACATACTTAAATCTGTGTATTCATGAAGGAAAGAGGAACCAATCGACTCAAAGTTTTCACATTTCACTTGAAGTTGCATGAAACCAACGCCCTTTCGACAATGTCTTCTGACCAAAAAACTTTTCACATTGAACAAGTTATCATAAAAGATTAATGCCAAGAATTTCGAAACTCCAATATGACTGAAGTAGTTTTAAGCTTGTGTTTATGTATGGTGCTTCCGACTAAATTAGGTGACGTATATTGACAAGTACGCTAAATATATGCATGTTTTATTGTATATAACAACATTAGTCCAGTGCGTCCAGGACCCATTAATAAGATATGAATGATGACATTGTTTCCCTGATGGGTCATTGAACTTTCTATTAATATTGTATAACATGAACGAGGTGTAGTATTCTGTTTAAAATTTATCCACATTAATCAAGCCACAGTGTCAACAGTGGACTGAAACTAAGATTTCCGTGAGACATGACATTGTAATGTCGGTAAAATCATTATGATGTCACAACTACAAACTATTGTGACGTCATTCTTTCACGAGCGAGTTATACATTTAAGGACGTGCTTTCTTCACTGGAATAGTTTATTGTCTTTTCCTTTGTAATTGTAATTTGTATAAAAATTTTTTTTTTTTTTTACTTCTTCGTTAAAATGTTTGAATGAATCCCATAGATCACCAAAATAATGATGAACATTTTTCATTACTTTAAAGTACCTTAATATACTTCGGAAACACCTGTAAAGGATGGCAATGTAACTATTGAATGTGTAGCCTCAGTCTCTAAATCAACAGCAGAATCCCAACCTAAAATGTTCTTTCTTTATAAAAACTGCAATGGATCCCTCTCCAACTGAGAGAACATCCTTTCCTTTTTTTCTGAACTGACAAAATATTGCATAAAACGCATTTACAATTTTACAGTTCAATTAATTGTGTAAACCTTTGCATTTAACCCTCACACTAAATTTATAAAGTAATATCTAAAACAATTCTAGTGATCAACAAATGTGTAAGAAAAATCAAATATAATATTTGATTTACATATCACTTGTGATGGAGCATTTACGTTATGAATCCATATATCTACATCTAAATCTACAAACTATGATAATACTTTGAAATATGACATATTGCTTGTGTGTGTGTTTAATATCAAATTGTATATGTCATAAGGGATATTTTCAAAACTATCATATTTTCAGAGTTTTCCTTGTCATTATTTTAAAATCAACTATCAAAATTTGTCTCATGTTGTATTTCATAATTTAGTAGATCTGGAAGACCACTGTGACAAGTTCAGGACATTTAGAACTGAGTTGTATCATTAGTTTGTACCACAAAACTGAAATAAAAACATCATCAAAAGTTCAATATTTACCTGATGATTGGAGATCTGTGACGAGACGAACGTTCCTGCCATCTACATCAGAGCTCCTGATCCTGTTGGGCGACCGCTCGATCCAGTACAGTCGGTTCTCCACATCGTCATATACGATATCCACAGGGTTTATGGAAGAGAATAGTGTTGTCTGTGTTACATCAAACCCATCCACCCTCAGCTTCACGATGTTCTTTGCTCTGTTGTCAGTAACGACTATATCTACCGGGTTGTCTGAAAAAGATAATGAACTTAGAAAACATGATTTACTAAGGACAATAATAGCAAATATTGCAATTTATTATCCAAAGTGTCATTGAAATTGTTTGTGTATTAAGAACATAATCTTCATTTTCGAGTTTGAAGCAACTGAACCGCAATATATGAAGGTCATAATGCAATACATCACCGATTGATGATCTTATAATGCTTTAATTTGTGATACTGTTGATACACAAGTTGATAGGGCGCTGTTTTTTTTATCCGAACCATTTCCATCTATTATCATCTTTCCAATGTACACACAGATTGATGAAAACCCAAAACAAAAAGTTTCTCTTCACAGCGAGAAAACATTTTTGTCAATGAAATGGATGTCTGTATTTTACGAACGCTTCACTCACTTTTTTTCTGTTTTGAAAATAATCGGGTGGAAAAGAGTTCTTTCAGCTATTGGAAAAAACGCATTTTACTCATTGAAAGATGTCTATTCAAAATATGAAAGCTTTGAGAAACAGAAGCTAAGTAGCTAGTTATCATGAAATCTTATACACGAATTGTCTGTATTGGCATTTTACACTTACATGTGTGAGACTTACAGCTAAGTTCTAACTAGAATGTGTTGAATTGTTTTTCCAACAAAACTAACGTGACATTTACCTCTGTTTCCCTGGCACGTCAGCAGCTTCACACTCACTACAACCGCCAGAATAAACCATCTCCAGAGGTTCTGAAAGATAAACTACTCGTTTAGTCATAGTTCAAATATGAAATTTAATGTTTTAATTTACAAAAATTATCTGACCTTTTAAACTCTTTAAACTTAAGACTTTTAAATATATTAAAGCAGCTATATACATACATGTATTAAATATCTCCCTAGGTTAAATATTTATTGATATTGTGACTTCTGAGTGTTATTATACACAGGCAGTTGTCAGATACTAATTTACGAAAAGTGTGTTAGATGTTATTGACTCGAGAGACAGCAACACTTATACACCTGTATACTAGTATGTGACGTGTGAGGCAAGGTTTGGAGGGTTGTGTGATTGTAAGTTCAGTATTACCTTTTTCATGTGCATCAGGCTTATCAGAAAACTGTCCGCTTTTCATGCTTATCATGTGGTAGAATCAGAATGACGTCACGATCAATTGATTTATGATATCACCAACGACGAATTATAGTTGTTGGACAAAAGGTACATATACACACATACGCATATGATATACATAGATTGATTATATTCCACAATATGGGCAGTAAATAATTCAAAAGCTTAATCTCACACTTGCAAGAACTAATAGAAAAAATAGAGCCATGGGCTCTGTAGCTCATCAGGCTTTATATACATTAACAAATTCAACTTTTCAGGTCTCTAGGCCTTTTGGAACTGGAGAAGAAGATGAAAATAAGTTTTTAAGGTTGTGACACCTGTGACCCCAATAGAGGTCACAGGGTCATGAAATCTACAATTTAGAATCCCCATGGGACAAGGAGTCTGCACACAACTTTTCAGCCCTCTAGACTTTTTGGAACTGGAGAAGAAGATGAAAATAGGTTTTTGGGGTAGGACCCCTGTGACCCCGTTTGAGGTCACGGGGTCATGAAATCTACAATTTAGAATATCCATTAGCCAAGGAGTCTGTAGACAACTTTTCAGCTCTTTAGATCTTCTTGAACTGGAGAAGAAGATGAAAATAGGTTTTTTGGGTTGTGACCCCTGTGACCCCATTTGGGGTCACGGGGTCATGACATCTACAATTTAGAATCCCTACTAGCCAAGGAGTCTGCACACACAATTTCAGCTACCTAGACCAAGTGGTTCTTGAGGAGAAGATGAAAATACGAAAAGTTTACAGACGGACGGACGCCGGACACCATGCCATGCCATTAGCCCATCGGGCCTTTCAGGCCAGATGAGCTAAAAATGGGTATTTTTCTTCTTTCGTGATCTCTTACTTAATAGAGAATCAATTGACTCTTGTGATAAAAAGAAAACAACATTTTAAACAGATGTCTACAAAGTCAATAAATGACAAAGTAACACGTGCAGATAAAATAGGTGTTACGACAAAAGTGACATGTTAGCATCTGCACATATGATATATATAGAACTGGTTATATTTCAACATGTTACCCATCTTACCACGCAAGGCATAACTCACGCCAGCCTCAAACTTACATTAGCCAGTTGGAGACTGGCGTGAGTTATCCTGTGCGTGGGAAGATGAAGACCTTGATCTTGACAATGTTAAGAGATGAGTTTACCGTTAAAAAGGCTTTTACCTCCAACTCTATCAAAACATTTACTTTCCCCAGTATGTACTATGTCAACTGACATTCAGGAAAGATTTGTCAACATGGGCTGATCGAGTAGCAGTTTGTGAAGAAACATCTAAATGGAACATACTTTGACAACGTAAGTCTCCCCAATGTTCAGGCTTTATGGATTTAACATAAAATTAATAACTGAACAACTTGTGGACACTATTGTTGTTGGCCATTTCAATTTTGATATATTAAATAACAAAAACATTGAATATATGTGACAGCTTATCACAGCGCTCAACAGGATACCGGTGGTCATAAAGGTAAGCCGTTGGTACAGTCAGTGCTGGCCGTTGGTGCCTTACTCTGAGAGTGCTGGTTCGAATCCCATAAAGGTAAGCCGTTGGTACAGTCAGTGCTGGCCGTTGGTGCCTTACTCTGAGAGTGCTGGTTCGAATCCCATAAAGGTAAGCCGTTGGTACAGTCAGTGCTGGCCGTTGGTGCCTTACTCTGAGAGTGCTGGTTCGAATCCCATAAAGGTAAGCCGTTGGTACAGTCAGTGCTGGCAGTTGGTGCCTTACTCTGAGAGTGCTGGTTCGAATCCCATAAAGGAGTCGTCCCGAAAAGTACAAGAATGTGTGCTATTGTTATGTTACATTTACTCAGTATCTAAATAATAGTGTTTCTAATGGACAGTATTCTTGTCTTTGTTGTTGTTCAATATTGATATATTCAACACACGTAATGAGATGTTGAAGAAAATATAAATATATGTTTGACATGGACCAGCCTACTAAGATTGCTGAGACTTAATATTTCAAACCGGATAACATTGAATTCAAACATACTTGATCCTGTCTGCAGAGGTCATTGTCCAGTTTTTCGTTTCTGCAATATCATGTTATATCACAACACTACACTACACTACAAAACACAGCCAAAGCTCAACAATCAGTCGCAAAACCCAAGAACACAAATAACACAAGTGGCATTCCACCCCTTCAAGCTATCAGATATACATCCAAATACTATACTATAGTAAATTTTTCAAGTTTCATAAATATATATTTGCAAGACAAACACTAAAATCTATGTATAACTATTATATACTTCCATATACGATTATTGTTGTCTTTGTCTGATAAATGATATTTACAATAGGACACTTTCAGAATGAATTGTAGAGCGATTAAAGGAGCTAGCCATGACAAGATCCATAAAGGAACTAAATGCATGTCACTATTTAAACCTAGAGAGGAAAAAACTAACCTTATTGTACAAATGAATAATAATCTTACTTCAAATTACTTTTCAACTTCACACTATGTGAACAATTCTGACATTATTTTGTATAAATCCATGTCATAGTCTCCTTTTTAAAAGATACTATGCATTATGGAACAATCTACCAACCGAAACCATTAACTCACAATCCTTCAATATTGTATAACAAACCAAACAAGAAAATACTATCTTTTTTGTATCAAGATTGTGTCAACCCATGCCCGGGTCAAGCAGGTTAGTTAAGTGACTTGAACGCCCAAACATTTGACGTCATATTTCCAACTGTTGTACATAAAGATACCCATTAGAAGACTCTCTCCATTACATTCTTTCTTGGCATGACTTACCACGGTCAGACCGATAATCTTATATATTATATGCTTCATGCTAGTATTTCTAACAAATGAATAAATCCTTGATTCTGTACAATAATCCATTCACCTTTCATAAATAATAATAAATTTTCACAAACAATTAAAATTATTCTAACCTCCTTTATTAAACAATCAAATGACAAAAGAGAGCTGGTAGTTGATGTTATAAAGAAATTGGGCAGAATCTCGGCAGAATATGTCGAGCGAGTTCAACCCAAATAGTCAAATTGTTCTTCTATTTTAGATATGGACAATTCTTAAGCGGTAGTTTCAACAAAAACTCTGTGATACATGACTTGATTACTATATGTGTTAAGTATGGACTGTACCAATATCTGCTGCAATATGTGGACAATGGACACTTTCCATCAAAACATGAATGGACAAATAAATGCAATAAAGCAGTTCTAAGCAGAGAGACATCATTATGGAGACATGAGTTATCCATTCGACCCGAGGTAAGGCGGTTTGCTGCCATACACACGAGCCTCTCGACACATAGACTGTGGAACATGTGTCTACTGTTTGACCTGTACAGTAGACCTGTGTACGCCCTGGTAAAACTGGGGATACTACCGGTCAGTGCTGGACTCTGTCTCATGTGTGATGAGGAGACTGATGATATTGTGCAACACCAATTAGTGTATTGCAATGAACTCTCTAGGGCGAGAAACATTATGTATGAACGTTTATTCGATATTCTACCATTTGAAACGTTCATAAAGCTAGAGAATAGCTCGGATAATGTACGAGTTATCACTCTCCTTGGTGGCATCACCCAAGTTGTGGACGACATTGATCTACATCTGTGGGGTCTATTCATCGACATGGTTGCAAGGAGCATAAGCTCGTGGAATCTAAAAAGTATGCTATATCTATGATTCATATCCCATTCAATCATATCTAGTGTAATATCCATTTATGTTTGTCCATCCTTCCATATCAATATGAAATGTACATAGTGATGTATTTTGTGTTCATGAAATAATTCAATGTACTCTCCGACACTATTGGGGGAAATAAAGACAATTCATTCATTCATTCATTCACACTCCAGCACTACAAAACTACAGCACTACACACTACAGTACTACATCACTACCACACTACAGCACTACAGCACTACAGCACTACAGCACTACAGCACTACATTCACTACAGTACTACATCACTACAGCACTACAGCACTACATCACTACAGCACTACAGCACTACAACACTACAACACTACATCATTACAGCACTACAACACTACATCATTACAGCACTACAGCACTACGGCACTACATTCACTACATCACTACAGCACTACAGCACTACAGCACTACATTCACTACAGTACTACATCACTACATCACTACAGTACTACATCACTACACACTACAGTACTACACACTACACACTACAGTATTACAGCACTACAACACTACATCATTACGGCATTACAGCCCTACAGCACTACATCACTACACACTACAGTACTACACACTACAGTATTACAGCACTACAACACTACATCATTACGGCATTACGGCCCTACAGCACTACACACTACAGTATTACAGCACGACAACAATACAGCACTACGACACTACATCACTACATCACTACGACACTACAGCACTACAACACTACAAAACTACAACACTACAGCACTACACATTACATCACTGCACACTACATTACTACAGCACTACACACTACAACACTACAAACTACATAACTACACACTACATCACTACAGTAATACACACTTCAGTACTACAACACTACAGCACTGCAACATTACTCACTACAGTACTACAAACTACAGTACTACAGTACTACAGTACTACAGCACTACATCACTACACACTACAGTACTACACACTACAGCACTACTCACTACAGCACTACATCAATACATTCACTACAGTACTACATCACTACATCACTACATCACTACAGTACTACATCACTACACACTACAGTACTACACACTACAGTATTACAGCACTACAACACTACATCATTACGGCATTACGGCCCTACAGCACTACATCACTACACACTACAGTACTACACACTACAGTATTACAGCACTACAACACTACATCATTACGGCATTACGGCCCTACAGCACTACACACTACAGTATTACAGCTCGACAACAATACAGCACTACGACACTACAGCACTACAACACTACAAAACTACAACACTACAGCACTACACACTACATCACTGCACACTACATTACTAAAGCACTACACACTACAACACTACAAACTACATAACTACACACTACAACACTACATCACTACAGCACTACAGTACTACAGTACTACAGTACTACACAGGAGAACACTACATCACTACAGTACTACACCACTACATCACTACATCACTACATCAATACAGCACTACAGCACTACAACACTACAGCACTACAACACTACAGTACTACACAGTAGAACACTACATCACTACAGCACTACATCACTACATCACTACAGCACTACAGTACTACAGTAGAACACTACATCACTACAACACTACATCACTACATCACTACATCACTACATCACTACAGCATTATATCACTACATCACTACAGCACTACAACATTACAACACTACAGCACTACATCACTACATCACTTCATCACTACAGCACTACATCACTACAGCACTACATCACTACAACACTACAGCACTACAGCATTATATCACTACATCACTACAGCACTACAACATTACAACACTACAGCACTACAGCACTACAACACTACATCATTACATCACTACAGCACTACAGCACTACAGCACTACATCATTACATCACTACAGCACTACATCACTACATCACTACAACACTACAACACTACAACACTACAACACTACAGCACTACATACTACATCACTACAGCACTACAACATTACAACACTACAGCACTACAGCACTACAACACTACATCATTACATCACTACAGCACTACATCACTAAAGCACTACATCATTACATCAATACAGCACTACATCACTACATCACTACAACACTACATCACTACATCACTACATCACTACAACACTACAGCACTACAACATTACAACACTACATCACTACATCACTACAGTACTACATCACTACATCACTACAGCACTACATCACTACAACACTACATCACTACATCACTACATCACTACAGCACTACAGCACTACAGCACTACAGCACTACAACATTACATCACTACAGCACTACAGCACTACAACACTACATCATTACATCACTACAGCACTACATCACTACAGCACTACAGCACTACAACACTACAGCACTACAACACTACAGCACTACATCTCTACAGCACTACAACATTACAACACTACAGCACTACAGCACTACAACACTACATTTTTACATCACTACAGCACTACATCACTACAGCACTACATCATTACATCACTACAGCACTACATCACTACAGCACTACAGCACTACAACACTACAACACTACAACACTACAACCCTACTGGAGCCGTGCAGTGCGAGCAGCACGAGGTGGCCATACGAGGTACTGACTTCAACGCCATCTTACGGACACAATTCTCAAATCACATGAAATGTTTTCACATGTACGCTTCCATATGAACTCAGGTTATGTCCATTCAAAATTTCATGCCAATACCTCTAACGCAACTTGATTTACATTGTCTTAAAGCCACAAATAAAAAAAATCAAATTTTCCAGGTTGTGTTTCTTTTATTGAGGAGTTACTTCCCATTAGAACAAACTAGTTTTGGACTGAAAAATCGCAGCTTTCGCCATTGTATTGTCACAATAGTGACAGAACTGGTATTGAAAAGGTAATTTTCAGCAAAAATCAGTACATATACTTCTTGATAAAATAACATCATAACCATATACTGATACTTTAAGGCGTTGTAACACGCCGTTCTTATCGAAATGAAGTGTTATCACAAAGATATAAATAAGTGTTACCAATGCTCCTGAATCAATAAAAAGAGTTCACATTAACATGGCCGCTCGAAGTAGTTCAATTGATCTGACTGATGGAACGATATCCAAGTAGAGTATTAAATATGGTACCATGATTTAATGGCAAACCATCTTGCTATGTGAACTCTCAAAATCGCAAGAATATAAGAATAAAGTATATATAGAAATATAATCCTAAAATGTCTCTACTGAACAATCACAACTTTTTCAATGTTACATGTGTTAACATCAGAACATTAACCATTATACTAACAGTAAATAATGTTTTTAATAGCAATAAGCCAGGATGAATACACACATGTCTTAATGTGCGTGAATATTACAGCTAAAATACCAAATATAGCTGGAGTTACCAAACATTAAACTTAAATAAAGACTACACTCCATAAATAACGTATGAAACTTGAGTAAAGGTTTTTGATATAGAAATCAACTATCACTGTCATTAAAACTTGGAAGTTCATCAGATGTATACCAACTGCTTGATAAAGTACAATTTACCAGAGTTCACTGAATTTAACAACCACTCAAACACTAGTGTGTCTCACGCCACGACCCAAGCAGGAAGCACGAGTTTCTGTCAACTCTACATTAACTCCACTCGGCCTTAACATGACACTATTGCACATGACAGTATTAATCAGACAGTATTACACATCAAAGTATTACGCATCACATTATCAAACATTGCAGCATCAAACATAACAATTGTTATGATGTCTGGTACATCATAATAAGGTTGATAGAGGACAAACAAGTGAGCTGTGGTTCAGCTGCTGTTTACTTGGTGACATGTGGGGTTGATACAAAAAGTAGGAGTGGAGCTATTACAAAATATAACTTTAGGTAAATGTGAATATGGATTATGAACTATAAATTGATATTATAACATCCGTCTTCTTTTAGATGAATACACTGGTATTGATAGAGTGATAGTGATAGTGAGTTCAGATTTTGTATGCAGCTTGATCACTTTTATAAAGTTAATTAGAGACAGTCTCTGTATCGGCTCGGCACTCTGATAGGACGACCTGTGCGAGATGTCCTCACATCTTAAGACTATGTTGGGGCTGTCGTCTCAATGATTGAAGGAGGCAGCTGCATCACTGGTGCTGCTGGAGTAGCTGCCAAAGTAGACTTTTCTGTAGCCGAAATGTCTGCATAGTTAGGGGCCATTTCACGTAGGTCATATCTGTTCCGCCTGAGAGTGTTGCCACCAGCAGTTGTGATGAAGTAGGAGCGAGGTGTAGTTACATCTTGCCAAGCAATCTTCCATGGTGTCCAGCTTCTGGTCACATGGTTGTACACTCTGACAGGTTGACCTGGAGTCAGAGTAGGGAGATCAGACCGAAGGGCATTTTTGTCATGTTGATATTTCATGAGCTCTTGACTATTTTTCTGGTGTTTGTGCATCTGGGCTGCAGTGTTTGGTCCGTGTCTTGATGGCAGAGTAGTGGCGATAGGGCGTCCCAGTAGCATCTCTCCCGGTGATGGAAGGTTTGTTGATACAGGAGTCGCCCTCAGGTGGAGGAGTGCTTTATCAATGTCCTGGTGATCTTCAAGGCATTTCTTTATGAGTGGTTTGACGGTTCCAACCGTCCTCTCTGCGAGACCATTTGATCTAGGATAATGTGGAGAGGAGGTGATGTGCTTGATACCCCATTCCTCGCAGAACTGTTGGAAAGGCTGTCCGCTGTATTGGGTGCCGTTATCACTTATGATAGTATCAGGCTTCCCAAATGTGGCACATAGAGCTTTGACTTCATTTGTGACTGTTCTACTCGTAACAGAGTTTGGAAGCTGTCTCACAAATGGAAACTTGGAAAAGTATTCGGTCACAAGCAGGAAGTGTTTGTCTTTAATCTGGAACAGGTCTGTTCCGATCTTCTGCCATGGAGCAGCTGGTATGTCGTGTGGTATGAGAGGTTCATGCTTGTTCTGCGGTCTGATTTCCTGGCAAGTTGAGCAGCCTCTGACTAGCTTGTCTATGTCTTCATTGATACGTGGCCAAAAGACAGATTCTCTTGCTAATTTCCGGGTTTTCTCAATCCCTTGATGCGATGTGTGGAGCTGAGCCAGAATATCTTTGCGCAGACTCTCAGGTATGAGGACTTGTTTCCCTTTGAAGATCACTCCATCCTCGATGGCGAGCTCATCTCTGTACGACCAGTATTGTCTGATATCTGTGGTTAGAGACTTGATGTCTTCAGGCCATCCGACATGAATGACTTCTTTCAGGATATTTAAGACTTGGTCAGAAGAGGTTTCGGTTTTTAGCTGGTTTTTCTTCGTTGTTCCAAAGTTGATTAGATCAATGCTGACGTCATCTTCTTCAGCATGCAGACCGTCAACTCTCATGTCAAGTGGGATCTCACCTGCATTTTGTGGATTTGGTTATCTTGACAGCGTGTCGGCGAAGCATGACCAGCGGTTTGTGGTCAATGACAGCTGTGAATCTACGACCATACAGATATGTGTGGAAACGCTGAATACCATGGACTAGTCCGAGAGCCTCACGCTCAATGTTTGAGTTGGCAGACTGTGTTGGGGTGAGAGCTTTCGAAGCAAACGCAATAGGCTTGTCCTGGATTAGTGCTGCTCCAAGTCCTTTCATTGAAGCGTCTACCTCCAGCGTCAGTGGCTTCGTCATGTCGTAGTAACCAAGGCATGACTCTGAGTTGACTAGCGTCTTCAGTCTTTCAAAACACAATTGGTGATTGCTCTCCCACAGAAAGAGAGAATCTTTCTTGAGGGATCTCGTAGCAACTTAGACTCAGCACTGTAGTTTGGTACGTACGGGCTGAGGTAAGTCATCAATCCAAGAAATCTCTGCAGATCATCTTCAGATTCTGGGGTTGGCATCATTTTAATATCTCTGATTTTTGCAGGGTCTGGACGGATTCCCTTGTCTGTGTATAGGTTTCCGAAGAATGGAATGCATGATTGTTTAATCATGCATTTCTCTGAGTTAAAGACCAGACCTCTTTCTTTTGCTCTATGCATGAGATTTGCAAGGTTGCGATCATGTTCTTCTTCTGTGTTACCGCAGACACACACATCATCTGTGATGCCTACAGTTCCAGGTAGTCCTTCCAGTATTTCAGTCATTTGTTGCTGGAATATGTCCTGACTCACTGATAATCCAAAAGGAAGCCGTTTCCAACAATACCTTCCAAAAGGAGTTCTGAACGTTGTCAGTGTTTGGCATTTTTCATGAAGTGCTACAGACCAGTAACCTGCTTTCGCATCCAACTTTGAGAAGTATTTTGCCCCTGCAAAAGTTGGATTCAATTCTTCTAGGGTTGGTACCTTGGTAGGACACCTTTTCAGGGCTTTGTTGAGGTGAAATGGGTCAAGGCAAATCCTCAGATCACTTTTCTTCTTTGTTACATAGGTCAGTGATGAGCACCAGTCTGTGTGCTCTGTCACGCGTCTGATTACACCAATATCTTCCATTCTGTTCAGTTCATTGAGGATTTTTTCACGTAAGTGTATGCTACACTTTCGAGGGGCATCGCAATGTGGAGTTGCATCCTCTTTCAGGAACAGCTTTGCGTGGCATTTGAAGTCACCAATAGTGTCAAATTGTTGCGGGAAGTCTCTTTTCAGGTCTTCGACTGAACTGTATGCGACTAGAGGTTTCACTGCGTCACAGTGAATTGTCAGTATCTTGAGGCTGTCGCAGGTTGGCAGGCCTACAACTGCTGGACCGGGAATATCAACGACGTAGAATTGGGTGTCTTGGAATTCTGTTTCACCAAACCGGCACTGAATTTTCAATGAACCTACTCATTTGATTGGCAAGTCATTATACGCTGTTAGCTTGACATTGTTCACTGGAGACAAGATATTTGAGAACTCAGCATCCCCATACATCTGACGAAATGTGCGGATTGGCAAGGTATTGGCAGATGCACCTGTGTCTATCTTTAGCTTGAGACGTTGGGTACCTTGGATTCTTGAAGCTTTGATGTCCAGGAGAGTATATGCTGAGTTACGAGCTGGATTTTCTATAGAGTCCATGCAGTGGTTAGATACTGTCACCGCATGATACTGGAGAGAAAAGTCGTGTGTCGCTCTGGTTTGCACATCTTCCTCATGATCATCTACCTCTTCATACTCGATTTCAACAAGATGGAAACGTCTACCCTGAGGGAGGTGACGTCCCTGATCTCTAATGTTTCTAGTTCTTGGCTCAGTGTCATTGCGACCCTTACGGTGTGGATATTTGCGACACATTTTAGCCCAATGTCCTTTGATACCACACTTGTCACATTCATCTTTGTATGCAGGGCATGATTGAGGTTTGTGATGTAGTCCACATTGACCACATGGTCTTTGATTGTGTTTAACAGTGTGTATGTCTGCAGTGATGTCACTGTTCAAACCCTTTACCTGTCGATGTCCAGCGCTGATTGCTTCATAGCGACGGCCTTCTTCAAGTGCTAGTGTGAGCTTGTAACCTTTCTGTTGGAGGAGGAGATCATGCTGAAAAGCTTCAAATGGTGTGCTAGCTATGAGAAGTTCTAAAATTCTTTCTTGCAGTTCATCATTATTAAACTCACACTTCAGTGCAAGTGTTTTGCACCTTGTCACAAAATCGTCTATAACCTCATCTTGCTTTTGTCTGTATTGCATTAGCTCTAGGCGGTATACAAGAAAATTTACTTGTAACTTCAACTGTTTTTCAAAGTACTCCCAGATTGCCTTTGGTTTTTTCAAATCAACTGTTGACAGTCCTGAAGCATTTAACCTGCGCAATCCTTCATTTCCAAGACCTCTTTTTAATCTTAAGAGCAATCTTATCATCATCTTCAATCTCCTCATCTTCACAAAACAGTTCCATTTGCTGTCTAAAAAGACTGAAAGTCTCACCTACATCTGCTTGGCTCCAAATCATCTCTGGTATTTTAGGCATTTTGTCCAGGATAGAAGTGGTCCAAAATCAATTTAAATGATGAGAAGGTTGATTGTTCAGGGTTAGACTTGATTATTCATTCCTATTAACCGCTGCCACCATGTTATGATGTCTGGTACATCATAATAAGGTTGATAGAGGACAAACAAGTGAGCTGTGGTTCAGCTGCTGTTTACTTGGTGACATGTGGGGTTGATACAAAAAGTAGGAGTGGACACGCAAGAAAAGTGCTAGTATACTGACCAGTATACGTCTTGTCAACCACCCAAATTTCCTGGCGTATACTGGTTTGTCAACCACCCTAATTTCCTAGCGTATACTAATCAGTATACGAGACATTTCCAAAGCTTAGGAAACTTCAGTATACCCCAGTATACGCTAGTATACCCCAGTATACCTCAGTATACCCCAGTATACTCTAGTATACTCCACTATATAATAGTATGTGTCATAATTAATTACAAATGAAATGAAAATATATTTGTTGGTTTGTTTATATAGATGTTCTCTGTTGGCTTAATTATATCAGATTGAACTACGCTAGACAAACTTGTCTTGGGTCTTTGGTTTTATAAGATGAAAATGTCTGTGTGACAAAGTTGATAATAGCTATATATGCATTCAAATATAAAACTATATTTACGTGATTATTTAAGCAGATCAAATGTAAACGTGATCAGCAGAAAGGCGTTATGAGAATTATGATAATAGCTAACACGATATATTGTATCCTCTTTGGTATGCATTGGATTATAGGCACTGGTTACTTATATCGGATTTAAATTCTCTGTTCAGTTAGTATCAATTTTGATCGTGTTTTGTCGTCACTCATACAGCATCAATTAATGGACTGTAGAATAGACTGTCTCATCATTGTATATATAATTCGCAAGATGTGTGAAAGTGTGTTATCGTCATACAAGACGTTTCACACTTTAAACATCTCATATATATATATATATATATATATATATGTGACAATGGATATATTGCATTATTGAAGACTTATTTTTGTCGACGAACATATCCGGAGGAAAGTTATAAATATCCAGATAGTCAAAAGAACACAACTTGAAACAGTAAATCCCTAATCGAAACGTATGCGTTTGGGTCACAACTGATGTCGAAAAACACAGATATAACATCAACGTTACGTTATTTGTTTGACAGTAACTGCTAATAATGATGGTGCAGTCTTTCAACTGAGGGGGTAACTGGTAAAGGCATGTCCAAATATTCATGATCATGTATTTTATTGGTTGTTAGTTTTGGCCTTAATTCTTATTGGCTAACTTTAAATGACCAACCAGACGCGCGAAGCCCATAGTCAGACAGACATAGTGTTTATTAGCCTGTCGCCAGGTCGTCTGTATGTTTATACAACACACCTGTCAAGCTCTTCAACGCACAACTGGTCTCTCAGCTAATTACTAGCCTGAGTGGCTTAAAGTTTTGTCTAAATAAATGCTAAATAAGCATGCATTGTCCCTCAAACAGACAGACAATTGTTTAGTTGCACCTAGCTTTGGGCATACAAAAAAGCGTTGTATCAATAACCAACAACAATAATTATTCAACTCATTTAACCATAAATTTATGTATTAAGAAGAACATGAACTAAAATAAGATGGAACATATCATACAGACCAGGACATAGCTTCATGATATTACTGCATCACAGTTACGTTGGGATTTTTTTAAATTGTGAGAATAAATGAGATAAATGTACATAAAAACAGGATATCTATGGTGAAGCAACAACAGTGCTGTTAAATAATCCAAAGAATATAAATGAGATTATTCATAATTAATTTATTAAATTTATAAAATGGGTACACCTGTTGCCGTTTTATGTGAAATAATTTGTTTTAAGTTGCGCGAAATAATATAAATATAAACGGACAATAGCTATGCAAAATGATATGATTTGGTAAAGTTTGCTTTTGTTCAGACTTCACTTCACAAGTACAAACATAATATACAAATAGCATATAGGATATAGATAATGATAAAACAACAAAGTATGTGCAAAACAAAACGAACTTACATAAGGCTAGCAGTTACTTTTCATTGGTTTTTAGCTTTTCTCTTTTCTTTAGACTGCCTGACCTGATGAAATCGCTAATAAATTGGTAATGGGACGCATCGTATATGTAGGTCAAAATCCTCAGTCGAAACAATCACCACTGAAATGAAGTAATAGTTGACCGTATTCAATATAACACAATTCATTGTTTCTAATATCTGTACTTTTTATTTTACATATAAAAATAAGTGTGATTGCATCCTCATTGTCATATGAAGACGAACATTCAGCATTAGTTGATATATCCATATATATGTTTACTTTAGATAAAATGATATGTAAATAACTACTATTATTAAGGATAAATTAACAAAGTTAAGTATACATGTTATCTGTAATAACAGGATTTAAACAGGAAATGTATCCTTAAAATTACTATCAATGTAGTTTTCATAATCTTCTTAAATTACAAGAATTCAAGTCAATACCATACTCTTATTGTTTCTTTATATAAATTGTTTTACTTATGTCAGTTATTTGTTTTCCTACATATCTCTTAATCTGATCAGCTAGCTTTGAGTAAACCTATAGGAACAAACAACACTTGTAGTGCTTTCAAAAATATTTATTTTAAAGGCAAGAATTGGTAAACAGATTCGCAGTTTATCTTTAAAGGTCTTTAAAGGTGACATCATGCTTTGAACTGTGACGTTGTGCTTGTATATTACCGGTATATGACAAACTCTCACTGTACTGTTGAAAACTGTTTTTTTCTTAGCAAACACTGTTACTATTTTCTGATACTTATTTCTGTTACTTTTTTCTGTTACTTTTTCCCCTAGCACCAAGTTTTAAGTCGAAAGTATGTCTCCATTAGAAAATTAAAATCCAAAGATATATTTTCGTTATTTACGATTCAACTTTTCACAATAATAAACATTTTAATCCCCATTCTTGCATCACGAAATGACCGTCAGAGGTTTTTTTAAAATGCTGCAACTGATCAGAGACAAATCGGATTTATTTATGAAAACATCAATTTCTCAAACTCTTGTTCTGTTACTGATCAAAGACAAAAAGGGAATTACTTATGAAAACAACACTTTTTCAAGCTGTTTTACTGTTACTGATCAAAGACAAATTGGAACTATTTATGAAAACAAAAATTTCTCAAAATTCACTTTGTACAAACTACTCTACAACGCTCTATAACAAAAGATCATTTTAAGCCTACTTATTAGAAATAACATAAAGATCAAAGACACATTCTATTGTGTTGGGGATGGTGTCTGTGTTGTTGTTTTTGGGTGGGGGGATTATATCCACTGGGGATTTTGTGATAGGGGATTATTTTCCTTGGGGATTATGTCCAGTGGGGATTTTGTCCGTCCACCTCGCTGGTCTCCATAAATCCCGAAAAGTTATCATTAAGACTACTATTAAAACTAAAATAACATTACATTTTGTAAAGTAAACTTGTTATCAGTAGATACTTTAATGCACTGGGATTTAATTCTGCCCTCTCGCCTAAGCAGAGGCTTATGTTCAGCTTAATTTAGTAAACGCTGTAGCTGTAAGAGCACTTCTCTCAGTTTAAACATATTTATTTCCAAAAAGAAGGAACCGGATTGGTAGGGAAGAAAATGCTTATATACAAAGCGCTCCGGGATACAACCAAATACAAAACATGACATGATGAATGTACAGTATAATTATGAATACAAATAAATGATACAATCTGATTATACAAATTATGACTGTGCCATAGAAGCACTACTTTAAATCAAATCTGCCTGTTAAATTTATAAATGAATGAACTGAATTTAAGAGTTCCATATTTACAGCTGGGGAAGAAATGTGACTTCCAAACAAAATTGATTTAAGATCAAATCCCTTTGCATAAAAATACAGACTTAACGATATATAATAACGAATCTCGCTATAGAGAGGACAAACAAGGAATTAATGAATATTCTTCAAAGATATATCCACAAGAGCAAGCTGGTGTTGGAGATATAAACCGTTGATATTTATGTGCATTATGATCAGTACATTCTGGTCGGAGACGTGATTGTATTATTTGACAAAATCTGATGCCGGTGTTTAAGTCAAAAGTGGCTGTAAATATTAGTATTGTTTAGAATGGCAGTTTTAAATCTTGAAACTGGCTATTTTTCAGTTCTGTTCAGGTGGCAATGAATTCCATAATTTAACTGCATCGATATCTGTGGGGAAAGGACCTCGCATAACTTTCAGTTTTACAATGTATAATCTGAAGATTCGAATCATTGCGAAGATTATAACCCGTGACATCTGAGAACTTCTCTCATTACAAATGATCAAAAATAAAGATGATAAATTTAAGTCTCACCTCACAAATTAAATACATACATTGTACAAAGGCAATCATTTATGTTTTACTATTGCGAGTTAACTAAACATGTGTATGAACTTCAATGTATTCCCACAAATGTATTAACAAATGATTTGTTTTAAGTTTGTTTTAGAAGAAGCATTTATATAGGCTAGTGTATAGCCTGTTTGCTAATCCTTTTTAAAAAATTAACTTTTCATAATTTCTTTTGTGTTATATGTTATTTGGGAATAAAATACTGTTTAATCAACTATTGCTTTTTCTCAAGCAAAAACAGTTACTTTTTTCGGCTATTTTTTCCCTGTTACCTAACAGTAATGTCAAAGCTAAGTTATGTAACCCATTTCATCATCACTAAAACGAATGTGAAACACAATCATCCACATGCCATTATTATAATACGTTTAAGCTATCTACATCGAATATACTTTTCATTGAATTTACAATAAGTACATGTAACCGTAGACTCCTGGATGAAACAGATAGAACTATGTTAAAAAGGATGAAAGATTATGTGCATTTTGTAAAAGGCTATGTATGTAGCAAATGAGACTCATAACATACGCAGGTCACCTGACTGAGCTTCTAATACTTTCTTAAAATGTAAATGGACAATATTGTATTGTTTTGTCTGTCAAAAGTAAAAAAGTGCCCATGTCTGGTATACAATGTATACTATAAAGTATGACGTATATACTCGTTAAGTATATTACTTAGAAATATGTATTCGCCAGAAAGTATATATCAAGTATTATGATGAACAACTGCACATCACGCACAGTGTTCATTCAGGAATAACAAAACGATTAAGTGCCATGCCCATTCAGGTGTGACTTATCTCGAATTCAAGTTTCTCGGCCATGAACCGTATAACATTATACACGCCCAGTACTGATCATCCAAAAAGTTAGCACTCAATACACATTGATGACTTTCACTGATTAGACATGAAACTAGGTGTGATAAAGCGCCGATATATTGCCGGCAATTGATGACAGTGGCGACGCAATGTCTGGTTGAACATATCTTTTACCGACTGTTAAAGTGTCACTCTCTGCGCGTGAATAAACAGTGGTTACAGTAATTAGACCTATACCCCTTTGAGAAGTGACCATTAACCACCACGGAAACATATTGCCCACAATTAATTACCGTTACATAATGCGTGGCTATTTAAACTGGGACTCTCTGTAAGTCCAAATCACTTCATATATATATTCAGTTGCGTTAATCCCTTCTGGTTCCTGTAATTTATTTTGCACAAGTGTTAACCAAGTCCTGAGGAATGGATTTCTATCAAAGGTACGTTGTCACTTCTCATGTCAATGTATAATGTATGATGAATGAACTGATTTTAAGATCGAGGTACAGATAACTTGAGATCGTAAGTAAGATACATAAGGCTGTCGAAATGTTCCAGATCAAAGTTTTGGTAAAAAGAGAGGGTTCGATGGTTTTAGAAAGGATATTCGAGAGGAGATTGCTTACTGCATGTTCCAAGCTAATAAGGGTGATATTATTATTCATTGATTTGTAAAATCTAGCGTACATTCATTACAAAATACAAAACAATGGCGAGTGTAGAAAGCTTTGCTACGGCATAAGAGGACAATGTTGATTAAATAATTCACATCTAAAAATGTTGCGAAGATTTAATCACTTCATCAATATTTGAATGAAAATACATCATTATCCTTGTAAATATCAATATATACTTTGTGATAAGAAAGTGGATGTGTCTTAAACGTGAATAACATAAATGAGAATATATATACAATAAATTATGGTTTAGGAAATAGTAAAATTTATATCACAGAACACATGGAGTGTAAATGTAAACTTGTTAAGGCGTATTGATAATATAAACACTATTTATCTATATATTTTAATTATTATTCCTACAAATTAGAGAGATCATTTAAATAAAGGTCAGTATAATGATCATATCAAATATTCCTTTCACATTCTATAAATATCTTATTTGTATAAAGTTACTTGAACCGTTACTCTAGCCCATTGGTTGTTTCGTTTTGAACAGCCGAATGCATTTACACTCGATTCTTTGATGTTGGATATCTGTGGCTAGTCCGGTTAAATTAAACAATTGACTTATCTGTGTTTATTATCAAACCTTCTGTTCCCTGTGACGTAAATGCATGGGAACACAGACTAAAAGGTTACTACCTCGTATATTCTGCCAACGGCAGCACATGAGTTAATTCAAACAATCATGATATTTACAGTAAGACGGAAAAAATGTTTTTGATTGTGATTCTTTAGCACTTATGTATTCCAATGTACACACAAGATGATAAATGTATAAAGTGTATGGATATTTATTTATCAAATATAAGCGTTGATTTGATAAAGCATTACAATTAAATAAATAATGAAATTCATCACGAATCTAGATATAATTATATAATGTATATACTCGTTCTTGACGAGGGATTGTGATATCGACCTTTTTCAACCGGCAAATTAAGAATTACAATATTGATTTGTACACCATATTGGTTTCGTTCATTATAACATATTGATCAAAACATGGGGAATCCTTAATGACAGCAGAGTATATTTGATAATGTCACTACACTATGTTTGCAGAATTTATCTTTTAAAACATTGAATAACTATCCATTCCTTACAGAAATACTAGGGATAATGGAAAATAAGTATTTGACCACATGCCACATGTAGTTTTGACTTAATTTAACCAAGGATATGATTGTCGTGCTTATAATTATGCATAATACTTGTCCAGACTGTGTACAGTACGTATTAAACGGTTTGCAATTTGCAAACCATGACTATTGGCGCTGTTTTGTATGATTCTCGCAATTCCTTCATTACCGAAAAAGACTTTGTACCGTATGTTTTTGACCCTGTTGAAAATGTGTTAGCTTGGCCTATACCCCATATTGCCTACATCCCCAAAACTCCTCGTATCGCCTTCACTAAATGCAGAGCGTCACCTATTGTATAACATGCTACTGTTCACTTAGCAATTAATGAACTGGTTCATTGTTATGAAGTCAAATCTGGTAAGGTATACATAATGACATATATACAAATATACATGAATATAACGCAAAATTTTATGGAGCATACGAAAGTCACGTTTGATATGCAAAGCAATTCTAACTAGTATTGGTTTGTATGTGATGGACATAAGTAAAATATATTTTTCAATGGATACATGTTAACAATAATAAGCTTGATGAAGCTGGAATTATGCTATCAAATAACGTGCGTATTCGTTTTAGAAGTTTTATATGGCGGTATTGCAGTGAATATACCAGAATAGGTCGATGGTTAGTCGACATCGGTAAATGTTTTTATAATGAAATATGATAATCTTGTATATTGTCGAAAAAGCATTTGTCTTACATGTCCGACAGTACAATCTTACACCTGAAAAAATAAAATATTAGACAAAATAAGGAAATTATATGGTCTATGAAAAACGATAGTACTTTATTAACAGCCAGCTCATTCATGTATTTGATCTGTTTGTGGTAGGTGAAGTTTCTAACTAGTTTTATTCAAGTTATCAATTGACATCTAGCACGTGGACGTAATTATTCAAATAATATACAGTATATAGTATTCATACAGTATTTGCCAATATGTCGCTATTTTGCAATTTTGATATCCGTTGCAGTGAGCAGATACACTAGCTGTCATGTTTAACCTTCTAGCAAATTGCATCATTTGACCATGACGTGAATATACAAATGTGAGAATGTGTATTAACTGTCAAGTAATTACTGCCCATTATGTCTCAGGGTGTTGAAACTGCGCTGTGTATGTGTTTTGTTAATTGACTTCATTGGAAATTGCGTTCAAGATTAAAGATGTTAATGGTGGGCCGACCGTGAAAAGCATCTTTTGTCACCTAACTAACAACCTAACAAGGAAAGATATAAAGAATATCATTGAAAATGACACAATTATAATGACATCAACATACATTGGGAGATATAAAAGGTTTACTTATTTAAAAGGTTGATTGTTTGGATAATAAAAGTAGCTAATTTCCCATCCGACAAATCAGGGGATGAACCGTTGTGTGTATAAGGACATGTATTAACCCCTAAATTATGTTCTGTTGTATGATATATCATAACGTTGACGTTAGACCTGCAGTCTATATCGATTTGTGTTTCATGCATAATAATACAACAGTTCGATCATCAATAATTTGAATAGAAAGGCGGTTGATTTCATCATATCATATCATCTCATCTCGATGAAATACTTGGAATAGATAACGAATTGTGAAATTTTAATAATGTTAATATTATCAGAAGTTGGAGGCTTGAAAAGACAATACACCTTGTTATACTTTAGAGGTAAACCATCATAAGATAACAAATGTGGATCTTTGTTCAATAGTTTTTTAAATTTGTATTGTTGTTTATATTGTTGTATGTGCCTAACTTTATTTATCAAAATCAAGTTTGTCAAACCTAGTCTCTATCGTATTGATGAATGATACCATAAAATGTGGAATATTGTTTTCGTGAAAAACTTATAACTTTCTTCATGAATCATATCGTTAACGGTTAATATGCTTTTTATAATGTACTTAGAGTGATTAAACCAAGCCACTATAAATGCACGGAGAGTAAATGACACAAACCAGGTACCCTCTAATCATAACTATCATTAGCGATAATTATCTACCTGCACGAACATAAATGTATTTAACTCTCCCTTGGTTATCCGTTTGGATGTAAGTTGGCTCTGTACCCCCTCCCCCATTAAATTCTCACATATATATATATATATATATAAACTAAAATCGTTTATGCACATTTGTATCTCTAAAAAAGGTTACACATGACTTCATATATGTTTCATGCTTGAATAGTTAAACATTGGTAAAAGCAAAGTCGTCATTTTAATGTTTATATGAGAAAAATGCTCCCAAAATGTTGAACTAACTAATTCTAGTGATTGAAATACATGTATTATTTACACATAAACGCATTCCATATGGCATTTTGCATTGGCATTTTAAAATCCTTCACACATTTTACTTAAACTAGTAACCCACAGTTGATTTACAGTGAAGCTATCACTTACTGAATTGCAATTAATTTATTGCCCCAATAAACTTGCTCTCCAAAAGGATGTTCACAATCCCGTTACGGTTCGTTAATCACCGCACTATACAGAAATTAACCCCTAATTAATTTATTGCTACAATAAACTCGGGATCAGAGTCTATGCAGTTCACAATTCCAACACCGTTATCCAAATGTACGTTTGGTTTGGTACATATAAAACTATATGTTAGCATGAATCAGACTTTATAATTATTATTATCTAATTAATTAATTAATTAATTATATCGTAAGTTTTATCATACAGCTTCAAAATATGCTAACAGATGTTTAGTAAGTATCTGTGTTTGGTTTGTTAGTTATCCACATATTCATGTATAACTCAATTTAAATTCTCACATATTTAAAATCGATGATGTATTAAGAAATGAGTTAATCATTGTCTTAAAGGTACATCCATTGTGTTTCATAAAATTTTATTTGGCTTTAATACGTTCCAACTCACGACATGTTCTGTCTACAATACAAATAAATTCACTCAGCTTGCAAATTTATCCCCAATCGCCAAATATATCATAATTATTAGTTTCCGATTAAAATTGAGTAACATAATTATACATGTGCAGAAACCGAAACTGCACGCCCCATTTGCATGCACAGTGATTATGGGACCTATTAAACATTATCAACTCAAATTTGTCTTTTTGTCTGTTATAAATATGATTCCAAAATTACGTTTGACTCATTGACGCGCGCCACACGCTGTGCATTGTCCGCTTTTCGATCAGAAATCATTACTTTTAACTACATATCGTCAATATGCTAAGTCTGCTATCATCAAAATAGTAGTTTTCGGTAACAGTCGGTACTTATCGATAAAGTAATACCATTTATAGCGTTTGCAATATGTGACCCCAACAACACAATGTTTGTATGGAAGGCAGAACGGTCTGAGGAGAAATTTGTTTTCAGATAGTGTGCAAGAATTCCTCTATAAATGTCTAGATTCAGTATTCAGTGATATCAATCGTAGTGTACAATATGTGGCAGATGAGATGTGTACTGTTGCAGCAAATATGAAACGAAAATTGATTAAAAACATTTCTCAAGCAGGCTATTTGTATATTTTCCGTGGTGTAAACTTTTTTAAATACCCCGAAGGAGTAGGATGGGCACTGTGTCATAATAATATTTTCTAAAGTTTATTTGCACGAAAATATAATGTACGTATAAGAAATACATGCCATTTATAGTTAACAAATATAACAAGGTTACATATGGGATAACACTACCTTCAATGGTAATTTTTTTTTTCGGGCAGAGTCCCATGTGGGATTCGAACTCATACCGTCAGAGTAAGGCAACCATCGCCAGCACTGGCCGTACCTGCAGCCTGCCACACGACCATTTCGCCTCGAAAGTCCAACAATCTAAAGTTAAGCTTATTTTAAATGTCTAGATTCAGTATTCAGTGATATCAATCGTAGTGTACAATATGTGGCAGATGAGATGTGTACTGTTGCAGCAAATATGAAACGAAAATTGTCGTTTAGAAATGCGGGAAAGGATAGTCCATGGGTTGATTCTGAATGTTAAAGTATGAAAGCTGAGCGTTGTCACAATATTAAACCAGTTTAGAAAACATAAAGATAAGCAGCACTTAGATGATTACCACGTAACAAGAAATTTATATAACACTAAAATTAAACAGAAACGAAAGGAATACTATAAGCAGAAACCAGTTAAGCTAGAAAATGATATCAATTCCAAAGAGTTTTGGTCCATCCTTCGGGAGTTGCAGGGTAAGCAATTCAAAAAGTATAATATAAGCAATAAAGAAAGGTATGAACATTTCAAACATATGATTCTGTCTATCGGAAAGGAAACAGATAGCACTTTCAGTGTAAACTCGACTACGGGAGTTACTGGCGATTTACTTTATGAGCTTGAAGAATTATAGTGAATATAGTGATATTCTGGATTCGTCAATAGATAGGGAAGAAACATTATATAGCATACAAAACTTAAAGGTGAACAAAGCAGCAGGTGTAGATAATATTTTACCGAAATTTATAAAACACTCGGGGGATATTTAGTTATATTAGTTTTTAACGTAATCTTAGAGAGTGGCAACTTTCCATCGACTACTGGAATTGTTATCCCAATCCATAAGAGTGGAGATGTAAATAATGTAGATAATTAAATAGGTATAAATCTGCTAAGTATATTAGGGAAAGTATTCGTCTACATCATCGAGGTTAACATTCTGGGCTGATACACTAGATAAAATAGATATTAGGCTTAAGGGCGGGATATAGCACAGTAGATAATATTTTTATATTGCATTCGATAGTTCAGAAGTGTCTTGGTACAAAAGGTAATAAACTATATGCCCTGATTATTGACTTAAAAAAAGCCTTTGACTCGATACAAAAAATAAAACTTTGGGAGGTAATGGAGAAACATGGCATAAGCCCTAAGATGAATACATTGCTCAGAAATATGTATGATAAAGTCAAAGTTGTATCAGAAATAACCATGACATTTCAGATTCTTTTACCTGCAATTCTGGTCTTAGACAGGGATGCATTTTAAGGCCGTTTGCGTTTTCAATGTTTATAAATGAATTTTTGATTATTCAAAGTAGTGGTTCTCATGGCATCCAGTTATACTCTTATTTGACGAATTGTTTTTATTAATGTTTGCCGATGATATGATTTTATTTTCTTCAAGGGTCATCGGGTTACAACTGCATATAAATGAATTAGAACATTACTGAGAAAATGCAGGATTGACTGTCAACATGGAGAAAAGTTAAGTTATAGTATTCAAAAACGGAGGTAAGCTGTCTAAAACGGAAAAGTGGTGTTATAAAGGTCAGCCGCATATCAATATCTTGGAGTATACTTTTCAAATTGCTTATGCTTTTCAGATCATGCAAAACATTGTTCCACACAAGCCAAAAAGGTGTTAATTGGTGTTCTCAAAAGTATTTATAAACTAGTAGATACAACCAATGTATTGATTGCAAATCATTTTACAAAATATTTGACTAAAAAATTCTTCCACTATTATTGTATGGATCAGAGGTATGGGGAATTAAACATTATGATATTATTGAAAAGATACACTTATAAACCTGTAAGAACTTTCTAGTAGTGAAGTCAAGCACACCCAGTAATGTGGTGTATGGACAGTGTGGCAGATTCCCAGTTCATATATTTGCCAAAGCTGGAATGATAAAATTTCTTAAATATGCCCTCTGATAGATACCCTGTTATGATATGATGATTCTGTATGCTAAGAGAGGAAAGGCAAATTGGCTATCCAACATTTGTGAGTTATCAAATACTTTTAGTTTTGGGGATATATGGCAGAGTCAAACCGTGGATTTCAATTCAAATTTTGTAAATAATGTTACACAAAGACTGAAAGATATATTTACACAAGAATGGGCTACATCGCTGTCACTTTCAAACAAATGTGTTTACTATAAAATGTTTAAATCACACATATAGAGAATATTATTTGAGTATGTTAGATATAAGGAAATTCCTAAATGCAGTTTCACGTTTCAGGTGCACATCCCACGAGTTAGTAATTGAGACAGGAAGATATTACAATATGGCATTAGAAAATAGAATTTGTAAATTGTGTAATCTTAATTGTGTTGAAGACGAATACCATTTTCTTTTAATTTGTCCTTTGTATACTGTCCTGAGAACAAATAATATTCCAAAATATTACTAGGTACATCCAAGCAGGTGTTTTCTATGTTTGCATGTGAATCTTTGCACGTTTTTGTACTATAGGCCTGTGGCCTGTAAGTATAAGAAATAAAGATTTTCATAACTAAAATCGTTTGTATGCACATTTGTATCTCTAAACAAGGTTACACATGACTTCATATATGCTTCATGCTTGAAGAGTTACACATTGGTAAAAGCAAAGTCGTAATTTTAATGTTTATATGAGAAAAATGCTCCCAAAACTAACTAATTCTAGTGATTGAAATACTTGTATTATTTACACATATATAAAGTCGCATTTCAGTATATGAACACAAGCACTTTATTCATTGGTTCATATGGCATTTTGCATTGACATTTTAAAATCCTTCACCCATTTTACTCAAACTAATAACCCACAGTTGATTTACAGTGAAGCTATCACTTACTCAATTGCAATTAATTAACTGCCCCAATAAACTCGCTCTCAAAAAGGATGTTCACAATCCCGTTACGGTTCGTTAATCACCGCACTACACAGAAATTAACCCCTAATTAATTTATTGCTTCAATAAACTCGGGATCAGAGTCAATGCAGTTCACACTTCCAACACCGTTATCCAAACATATGATTGGTTTGGTACATATTAAACATTAGTTAGCACGAATCAGACTATATATTAATATTTAATTAATTAATTAATTATATCGTAAGTTTTTTCATACAGCTACAAATATGCTGTATTTCTGTATTTGGTTTGTTATTAATCCATGTATAATTCAATTAACTAATTTTAAACAATTGACTACAGACGCATGCTTGTAATTTGTACTTCTGTAAATGTTTTTGTACTACCGAACGTTGTTTTTGAGTAAACAGTTTGTAGCTTTGTATTTGTAACATTGGGATGACATACTATACTACCATTCACGCATTAAAGAAAGTAAATAAGTACAAAGATAAGTTCAATGATTAATAATAATAATTAATAATGATTAATCGTCCTATGTAAGACATATCATATTCACTTTATTTTTAGATTTTATACATAGTTGTATTGTAAGTCTAGCATGGGTCTGTAACCTTTGGAATTATATAAGAACGCAATGTTACCATTTTTGTAACTGTTTCCAGGTTGAAATGATTTGCGCCATCAGCATTATATTTTTTACCCAAACCGAACATTGGTTTATATATCTATGATATATCTTAACAATTACTACTGTTTGTTTTACTGTAGTTTGATAATACTTGTTGAATCACGTGTCACATCCATAATCATCTATAAGGTTCACTGAATTCAACTACACAGTAAACAAACCATCTTTGTTACAAAAGTTTCCTGCAACGACAGGCAGGCTCTTACGTAATATACATAAACCATATCACGGGACCATGGAATATTAAACAACTGTCCCTTTACATTCACAGAAACACTTCAATGAACAGATACGACTCAGAGACTTCAAACTACATGAGCAAACCATACAATAGAAACCATACTTAGCCACATTGACGTATCTTAAAACATAATGACTGACACATTACACAAAAGTTAGTTACTTCAATCACACACAAATCCGACTAATGCTCCCATAAATATGCAACATACATGTAGCGCTATATCATTGTAGTTACATATAGAAATGACTCCAACTTGCTTTTCTAATTATTGTTTTCTTATTTTACATCTTAGACAATGTGCATTATATTTCTCAGCATAGACACCCGAGTCTACCACTAGGTACATATATCCCCAGCTCCCAGCATAACTCTTCACTTACATCCTTCCTACATCACCGTCCCCATTCCCAGTAATTTACCATGCCGCTACCAAACCCTGCCTTAGTAATCCTTCAACCATATATTTACCAAAGACTATCTCGATCTATGCCCATAACCCCCAGTCAGTCACTCACTATTAATTACTTTCTATTCCCAGTTCCAAACTTCACCCATCATGTTATCACTCACCCTAGATCGACTCACATCTCCTAACATTAAGGCACAAACTGTGCCTCTACATGTACATCTACAATTAAATTGAAACTACAGTTCAAGTACTACCCACGACCCTTCCTTCCTAGACCTAAGCAAATAAACATAAATATCAAACCCCTAACTCGTAGCCACTCAACTCAACACAGGCAACAGCGGCCGTCCCAACCTCCAATCTATAGCCACAAGTACACAACAACACTCATGCCTCTCACTGACGAACTTCACACTGAAAAACGGCACCCCACACCCAGTCACCTACCCTCAAAACTCCACAACCCCAACCACCAACATACAGATTTGTAAAAATTGTAAATAAAACTGTATAATTAACATTAATTAAGTTACTATTATTATCAGACTACATTCATGAAGGATATAAATGTTCATGCTAATTCCAAAACTTCATTCCTTATTATGTTAATGTTATTAAAGTGTAAAATGCACTCTGAAGTAGTTAATTTAATATAAAATAGTTCATGCAAAAGTATACAAGAGTATACAAAAGTTTCCTAGAGTATACAAGAGTATACAAAAGTTAACAAAAGTTTCCAAGAGTATCCTGAGTTTGGATACCCGGCGTATACTGATCAGGATATTTTTGGATACCCGACGTATACTGCCGTATACTGGTTTGGATACCCGACGTATACTAGTCAGGAAACTTCAGGAAATCACTGTTTTTTCTCCTGTGGGAGCTATTACAAAATATAACTTTTGGTAAATGTGAATATGGATTATGAACTATAAATTGATATTATAACAACAATATTAAACATCACAGTATTACACATCACAGTTTTAAACATCACAGTATTAAACATTATACTGACCAAGAACATGCAATAGAAAACCATACTATTTCTGTACCAACTTTTTTATTCTGAACTCTACTACTACAACTATGTACTTTTAGTACATTCTCATCTACAACCCTACTACTACTACTACTACTACTACTACTACTACTACTACTACTACTACTACTTACACTTACACTTACACTTACACTTACACTTACACTTACACTTACACTTACACTTACACATACAACTTACAACACTATCATTAAAGTGTCAATAATTATGAATAATAATAAATGTAAAATTACACTGTGTTCCATTATCTGAAGTGCAGTACAGCACATATTCGTACTACAGAATTAAAGAGTACAATTAAAATGAAAATATTATTATTATTTCAGTCCTTATCAAAGCAAGGCAAGAGGGACAGCAATACTGTTTAATTATAAGTTTGATTTGCCATTGAAGACTTTAGTTATGGTGTGTATATGGAAACTGCATAGCACTGAAAATGAAAATTATGAAGATATACATATACCAGCTTGATATATGCTATAACTCCTGTCATAAACAAAATGTCTCGTTTCATCAGGTTTTACTGTCGGGTTTTTCCCATTGTTTGGTTTGATATTAATGAATGTGTAATAAACTAATGAGAAAGGAGATTGTCGCATTTCCAAAAACAAATTCTTTTAACCTGATTTTCTAAAAAAAAAGCTAAACATTTGCTTCCAAATAACACAATATAATGTTTAAAATAATGGCAAATTAAATACAAACAGTCTTATATATCTTAAGTATGTTATGTATAGATCAGAAAGGATGTATGTACAAAATATATGCATTGAATGTACTCGCTTTATTATGCTATCATTGACGTCACTGAATATATGAATATACCCCGAATTTTACTTGTAATCAACTTTGAAATAGAATATTAGAAGAATTTATTAAATTATTTATTTTGGAACATTTACTACGAGATGGATAAAAACATCCAATCATTTGCAATCATTCCTCATTAATCATTAATCAATCTTTCATTTCAAACTAGACATATCAAGTGGATGTAGACAAGGAGGTCCAATCTTCAAATAAAAATGTGTATTGCATGTAGGAAAACCAGCTAAGATACAATTCAACATAAACAACTTTATACAAATATGTGAAATACAATTACTAGGAGACACCACACTTAAAGACGAAATAACACCAAGACAATTCACTATTGTAAGAACATTGTACACTCTAGGGGCAAATGTATAACCAGAAAAGCTGAAAATGCCAAAAATGCACGGGATGTCTTATCACAACCTTTATGATTTAATGATGATATCCAGTTAAATGGAAATCCAATTAGTCATAAACATTACTCAAGTAAGGGAGTAACTAGAATACATTAAATCTTACTGGTAAGTAGTGTAAACCAATTAAAGTCATATCAAAATCAAATTCAGCTCCCAATTTTGCCTTATCTTTAACAAGATAGGATCAGAGATCCAAAGGATGTAGACATTTCTTTAATAACCATACATAGAAATAAAACAACAAATCTTATATCCAGAAAAACAGCAAAAAAGATTAAATGAAAGCATCGATACCATATACACTTTTCTTACTTTATTCTAGGATATTGCAAAAAGACGATCTATGTTGTAAACTACAATATAAACAAATTGAAAACAAATATAAGCTAACAAATTTGACAACAAACAACCAAATCAGGTTGAAATAGACAGGTAAAGAAATACAGTAGTATATATATATATAATAAAAAAGATGAAGTTGAAATAAGTTTGGCTATGATACATGATGTATGTGTACATGATGTACCTATTGAAAACGTTAGCCAAACTTATCTCAACTTCATTTTTATTTTGATATATGTGACCATAGAGTTTGAACATTTCTTGTGATATATATATATATATATATATATATATATATACTACTGTATTTCTTTACCTGTCTATTTCAACCTGAATGTAGGTCAGTGTAGTAAAACAAAATAATTCTCAAAAATTATAATAAAATGATTTTCTATAAGAAACAAAAATGTCATAAGAATTTAGAAGGACATACGCACTAGAAGGACATACACACTAGAAGGACATACACACTAGAAGGACATACACACTAGATGGATATACACACTAGAAGGACATACACACTAAAAGGACATACACACTAGAAGGACATACACTCTAAAAGGGCATACACACTAGAAGGACATACACACTAGAAGGGCATACACACTAGAAGGACATACACACTAGATGGACATACACACTAGAAGGACATACACACTAGAAGGACATACACACTAGATGGACATACACACTAGAAGGACATACACACTAGAAGGACATGCACACAAGAAGAACATGCACATTAGAAAGACATGGACACTAGAAGGACATACACACTAGAAGGACATACACACTAGAAGGACATACACACTAGATGGACATACACACTAGAAGGACATGCACACTAGAAGGGCATACACACTAGAAGGGCATACACCCTAGAAGGGCATACACACTAGAAGGACATGCTCATTAGAAAGACGTGGACACTAGAAGTACATACACACTAGAAATACATACACACTAGAAGGACATACACACTAGAAGGACATACACACCAGAAGGACATACACACTAGAAGGACATACACACTAGATGGACATACACACTAGATGGACATACACACTAGAAGGACATACAAACTAGAAGGGCATACACACTAGATGGACATACACACTAGAAGGACATACACATTAGAAGGACATGCACACTAGAAGAACATGCACATTAGAAGGACATACACACTAGAAGGACATACACACTAGAAGGACATACACACTAGAAGGATATACATACTAGAAGGACATACATACTAGAAGGATGTACATACTAGAAGGACATACACACTAGAAGGACATACGCACTAGAAGGACATACACACTAGAAGGGCATACACACTAGAAGGACATACACACTAGATGGACATACACACTAGAAGGACATACACACTAGATTGACATACACACTAGAAGGACATACACACTAGAAGGACATGCACACTAGAAGAACATGCACATTAGAAAGACATGGACACTAGAAGGACATACACACTAGAAGGACATACGCACTAGAAGGACATACACACTAGAAGGACATACACACTAGAAGGACATACACACTAGATGGATATACACACTAGAAGGACATACACACTAAAAGGACATACACACTAGAAGGACATACACTCTAAAAGGGCATACACACTAGAAGGACATGCACACTAGAAGAACATGCACATTAGAAAGACATGGACACTAGAAGGACATACACACTAGAAGGACATACACACTAGATGGATATACACACTAGAAGGACATACACACTAAAAGGATATACACACTAGAAGGGCATACACACTAGAAGGGCATACACACTAGAAGGGCATACACACTAGAAGGACATACACACTAGATGGACATACACACTAGAAGGACATACACACTAGATTGACATACACACTAGAAGGACATACACACTAGAAGGACATGCACACTAGAAGAACATGCACATTAGAAAGACATGGACACTAGAAGGACATACACACTAGAAGGACATACGCACTAGAAGGACATACACACTAGAAGGACATACACACTAGAAGGACATACACACTAGATGGATATACACACTAGAAGGACATACACACTAAAAGGACATACACACTAGAAGGACATACACTCTAAAAGGGCATACACACTAGAAGGACATGCACACTAGAAGAACATGCACATTAGAAAGACATGGACACTAGAAGGACATACACACTAGAAGGACATACGCACTAGAAGGACATACACACTAGAAGGACATACACACTAGAAGGACATACACACTAGATGGATATACACACAAGAAGGACATACACACTAAAAGGACATACACACTAGAAGGACATACACTCTAAAAGGGCATACACACTAGAAGGACATACACACTAGAAGGGCATACACACTAGAAGGACATACACACTAGATGGACATACACACTAGAAGGACATACACACTAAAAGGACATACACACTAGAAGGACATACACTCTAAAAGGGCATACACACTAGAAGGACATGCACACAAGAAGAACATGCACATTAGAAAGACATGGACACTAGAAGGACATACACACTAGAAGGACATACGCACTAGAAGGACATACACACTAGAAGGACATACACACTAGAAGGACATGCACACTAGAAGGGCATACACACTAGAAGGGCATACACCCTAGAAGGGCATACACACTAGAAGGACATGCTCATTAGAAAGACGTGGACACTAGAAGTACATACACACTAGAAATACATACACACTAGAAGGACATACACACTAGAAGGACATACACACTAGAAGGACATACACACTAGAAGGACATACACACTAGATGGACATACACACTAGATGGACATACACACTAGAAGGACATACACACTAGAAGTGCATACACACTAGATGGACATACACACTAGAAGGACATACACATTAGAAGGACATGCACACTAGAAGAACATGCACATTAGAAGGACATACACACTAGAAGGACATACACACTAGAAGGACATACACACTAGAAGGATATACATACTAGAAGGATATACATACTAGAAGGATGTACATACTAGAAGGACATACACACTAGAAGGACATACGCACTAGAAGGACATACACACTAGAAGGACATACACACTAGATGGGCATACACACTAGAAGGACATACACACTAAAAGGATATACACACTAGAAGGGCATACACACTAGAAGGGCATACACACTAGAAGGGCATACACACTAGAAGGACATACACACTAGATGGACATACACACTAGAAGGACATACACACTAGAAGGACATACACACTAGATTGACATACACACTAGAAGGACATACACACTAGAAGGACATGCACACTAGAAGAACATGCACATTAGAAAGACATGGACACTAGAAGGACATACACACTAGAAGGACATACACACTAGAAGGACATACACACTAGATGGACATACACACTAGAAGGACATGCACACTAGAAGGGCATACACACTAGAAGGGCATACACCCTAGAAGGGCATACACACTAGAAGGACATGCACACTAGAAGAACATGCACATTAGAAAGACATGGACACTAGAAGTACATACACACTAGAAATACATACACACTAGAAGGACATACACACTAGAAGGACATACACACTAGAAGGACATACACACTAGAATGACATACACACTAGATGGACATACACACTAGAAGGACATACACCCTAGAAGGGCATACACACTAGAAGGACATGCACACTAGAAGAACATGCACATTAGAAAGACATGGACACTAGAAGTACATACACACTAGAAATACATACACACTAGAAGGACATACACACTAGAAGGACATACACACTAGAAGGACATACACACTACAATGACATACACACTAGATGGACATACACACTAGAAGGACATACACACTAGAAGGGCATACACACTAGAAGGACATGCACACTAGAAGAACATGCACATTAGAAAGACATGGACACTAGAAGTACATACACACTAGAAATACATACACACTAGAAGGACATACACACTAGAAGGACATACACACTAGAAGGACATACACACTAGAATGACATACACACTAGATGGACATACACACTAGAAGGACATACACACTAGAAGGGCATACACACTAGAAGGGCATACACCCTAGAAGGGCATACACACTAGAAGGACATGCACACTAGAAGAACATGGACATTAGAAAGACATGGACACTAGAAGTACATACACACTAGAAATACATACACACTAGAAGGACATACACACTAGAAGGACATACACACTAGAAGGACATACACACTAGAATGACATACACACTAGATGGACATACACACTAGAAGGACATACACACTAGAAGGGCATACACACTAGATGGACATACACTCTAAAAGGGCATACACACTAGAAGGACATACACACTAGAAGGGCATACACACTAGAAGGACATACACACTAGATGGACATACACACTAGAAGGACATACACACTAGAAGGACATACACACTAGATGGACATACACACTAGAAGGACATACACACTAGAAGGACATGCACACTAGAAGAACATGCACATTAGAAAGACATGGACACTAGAAGGACATACACACTAGAAGGACATACACACTAGAAGGACATACACACTAGATGGACATACACACTAGAAGGACATGCACACTAGAAGGGCATACACACTAGAAGGGCATACACCCTAGAAGGGCATACACACTAGAAGGACATGCTCATTAGAAAGACATGGACACTAGAAGTACATACACACTAGAAATACATACACACTAGAAGGACATACACACTAGAAGGACATACACACTAGAAGGACATACACACTAGAAGGACATACACACTAGATGGACATACACACTAGAAGGACATGCACACTAGAAGGGCATACACACTAGAAGGGCATACACCCTAGAAGGGCATACACACTAGAAGGACATGCACACTAGAAGAACATGCACATTAGAAAGACATGGACACTAGAAGTACATACACACTAGAAATACATACACACTAGAAGGACATACACACTAGAAGGACATACACACTAGAAGGACATACACACTAGAATGACATACACACTAGATGGACATACACACTAGAAGGACATACACCCTAGAAGGGCATACACACTAGAAGGACATGCACACTAGAAGAACATGCACATTAGAAAGACATGGACACTAGAAGTACATACACACTAGAAATACATACACACTAGAAGGACATACACACTAGAAGGACATACACACTAGAAGGACATACACACTATAATGACATACACACTAGATGGACATACACACTAGAAGGACATACACACTAGAAGGGCATACACACTAGAAGGACATGCACACTAGAAGAACATGCACATTAGAAAGACATGGACACTAGAAGTACATACACACTAGAAATACATACACACTAGAAGGACATACACACTAGAAGGACATACACACTAGAAGGACATACACACTAGAATGACATACACACTAGATGGACATACACACTAGAAGGATATACACACTAGAAGGGCATACACACTAGAAGGGCATACACCCTAGAAGGGCATACACACTAGAAGGACATGCACACTAGAAGAACATGGACATTAGAAAGACATGGACACTAGAAGTACATACACACTAGAAATACATACACACTAGAAGGACATACACACTAGAAGGACATACACACTAGAAGGACATACACACTAGAATGACATACACACTAGATGGACATACACACTAGAAGGACATACACACTAGAAGGGCATACACACTAGATGGACATACACTCTAAAAGGGCATACACACTAGAAGGACATACACACTAGAAGGGCATACACACTAGAAGGACATACACACTAGATGGACATACACACAAGAAGGACATACACACTAGAAGGACATACACACTAGATGGACATACACACTAGAAGGACATACACACTAGAAGGACATGCACACTAGAAGAACATGCACATTAGAAAGACATGGACACTAGAAGGACATACACACTAGAAGGACATACACACTAGAAGGACATACACACTAGATGGACATACACACTAGAAGGACATGCACACTAGAAGGGCATACACACTAGAAGGGCATACACCCTAGAAGGGCATACACACTAGAAGGACATGCTCATTAGAAAGACATGGACACTAGAAGTACATACACACTAGAAATACATACACACTAGAAGGACATACACACTAGAAGGACATACACACTAGAAGGACATAAACACTAGAAGGACATACACACTAGATGGACATACACACTAGAAGGATATACATACTAGAAGGATATACATACTAGAAGGATATACACACTAGAAGGACATACACACTAGAAGGACATACGCACTAGAAGGACATACACACTAGAAGGACATACACACTAGATGGATATACACACTAGAAGGACATACACACTAAAAGGATATACACACTAGAAGCGCATACACACTAGAAGGGCATACACACTAGAAGGGCATACACACTAGAAGGACATACACACTAGATGGACATACACACTAGAAGGACATACACACTAGAAGGACATACACACTAGATTGACATACACACTAGAAGGACATACACACTAGAAGGACATGCACACTAGAATAACATGCACATTAGAAAGACATGGACACTAGAAGTACATACACACTAGAAATACATACACACTAGAAGGACATACACACTAGAAGGACATACACACTAGAAGGACATACACACTAGATGGACATACACACTAGAAGGACATACACACTAGAAGGGCATACACACTAGATGGACATACACTCTAAAAGGGCATACACACTAGAAGGACATACACACTAGAAGGGCATACACACTAGAAGGACATACACACTAGATGGACATACACACTAGAAGGACATACACACTAGAATGACATACACACTAGATGGACATACACACTAGAAGGACATACACACTAGAAGGACATACACACTAGATGGACATACACACTAGAAGGACATACACACTAGAAGGACATGCACACTAGAAGAACATTCACATTAGAAAGACATGGACACTAGAAGGACATACACACTAGAAGGACATACACACTAGAAGGACATACACACTAGATGGACATACACACTAGAAGGACATGCACACTAGAAGGACATACACACTAGAAGGGCATACACCCTAGAAGGGCATACACACTAGAAGGACATGCTCATTAGAAAGACATGGACACTAGAAGTACATACACACTAGAAATACATACACACTAGAAGGACATACACACTAGAAGGACATACACACTAGAAGGACATACACACTAGATGGACATACACACTAGAAGGACATACACACTAGAAGGGCATACACACTAGATGGACATACACACTAGAAGGACATACACACTAGAAGGACATGCACACTAGAAGAACATGCACATTAGAAGGACATACACACTAGAAGGACATACACCCTAGAAGGACATACACACTAGAAGGATATACATACTAGAAGGATATACATACTAGAAGGATATACACACTAGAAGGACATACACACTAGAAGGACATACGCACTAGAAGGGCATACACACTAGAAGGACATACACACTAGATGGATATACACACTAGAAGGACATACACACTAAAAGGATATACACACTAGAAGGGCATACACACTAGAAGGGCATACACACTAGAAGGGCATACACACTAGAAGGACATACACACTAGATGGACATACACACTAGAAGGACATACACACTAGAAGTACATACACACTAGAAGGACATACACACTAGATGGACATACACACTAGAAGGACATGCACACTAGAAGGACATACACACTAGAAGGACATACACACTAGAAGGATATACACGCTAGAAGGGCATACACACTAGAAGGACATACACACTAGAAGGACATACACACTAGAAGGACATACACACTAAATGGACATACACACTAATTGGACATACACACTAGAAGGACATACACACTAGAAGGACATACACACTAGAAGGACATACACACTAGAAGGACATACACACTAGAAGGACATACACACTAGAAGGACATACACACTCAAAGGACATACACACTAGAAGGACATACACACTAGAAGGACATACACACTAGAGGGACATACACACCAGAAGGGCATACACACTAGAAGGACATACACACTAGAAGGGCATACACACTAGAAGGACATACACACTAGAAGGACATACACAATAAAAGGACATACACACTAGAAGGACATACACACTAGAAGGGCATGCACACTAGAAGGGCATACACACTAGAAGGGCATGCACACTAGAAGGGCATACATACTAGAAAGACATACACACTAGAAAGACATACACACTAGAAGGACATACACACTAGAAGGACATACACACTAGAAGGACATAAACACTAGAAGGACATACACACTAGATGGACATACACACTAGATGGACATACACACTAGAAGGACATACACACTAGAAGGGCATACACACTAGATGGACATACACACTAGAAGGACATACACACTAGAAGGACATGCACACTAGAAGAACATGCACATTAGAAGGACATACACACTAGAAGGATATACACCCTAGAAGGACATACACACTAGAAGGATATACATACTAGAAGGATATAAATACTAGAAGGATATACACACTAGAAGGACATACACACTAGAAGGACATACGCACTAGAAGGGCATACACACTAGAAGGACATACACACTAGATGGATATACACACTAGAAGGACATACACACTAAAAGGATATACACACTAGAAGGGCATACACACTAGAAGGGCATACACACTAGAAGGGCATACACACTAGAAGGACATACACACTAGATGGACATACACACTAGAAGGACATACACACTAGAAGTACATACACACTAGATTGACATACACACTAGAAGGACATACAAACTAGAAGGACATGCACACTAGAAGAACATGCACATTAGAAAGACATGGACACTAGAAGGACATACACACTAGAAGGACATACACACTAGAAGGACATACACAATAGATGGACATACACACTAGAAGGACATGCACACTAGAAGGGCATACACACTAGAAGGGCATACACCCTAGAAGGGCATACACACTAGAAGGACATGCACACTAGAAGAACATGCACATTAGAAAGACATGGACACTAGAAGTACATACACACTAGAAATACATACACACTAGAAGGACATACACACTAGAAGGACATACACACTAGAAGGACATACACACTAGAAGGACATACACACTAGATGGACATACACACTAGAAGGACATACACACTAGAAGGGCATACACACTAAAAGGACATACACACTAGAAGGACATACACACTAGAAGGACATGCACACGAGAAGGACATACACACTAGAAGGACATACACACTAGAAAGATATACACGCTAGAAGGGCATACACACTAGAAGGACATACACACTAGAAGGACATACACACGAGAAGGACATACACACTAAATGGACATACACACTTATTGGACATACACACTAGAAGGACATACACACTAGAAGGACATACACACTAGAAGGACATACACACTAGAAGGACATACACACTAGAAGGACATACACACTCAAAGGACATACACACTAGAAGGACATACACACTAGAAGGACATACACACTAGAGGGACATACACACCAGAAAAGCATACACACTAGAAGGACATACACACTAGAAGGGCATACACACTAGAAGGACATACACACTAGAAGGACATACACAATAAAAGGACATACACACTAGAAGGACATACACACTAGAAGGGCATGCACACTAGAAGGGCATACACACTAGAAGGGCATGCACACTAGAAGGGCATACATACTAGAAAGACATACACACTAGAAGGACATACACACTAGAAGGACATACACACTAGAAGGACATACACACTAGAAGGACATACACACTAGAAGGACATACACACTAGAAGTTCATACACACTAGAAGAGCATACACACTAGAAGGACATACACACTAGAAGGACATACACACTAGAAGTACATACACACTAGAAGGACATACACACTAGAAGGACATACACACTAGAAGGACATACACATTAAAAGGACATACACATTAGAAGGACATACACTCTAGAAGGACATACACTCTAGAAGGACATACACTTTAGAAGGGCATACACACTAGAAGGACATACACACTAGAAGGACATACATACTAGAAGGACATACACACTAGAAGGACACACACACTAGAAGGATATACACACTAGAAGGACATACACACTAGAAGGACATACACACTAGAAATACATACACACTAGAAGGACATACACACTAGAAGGACATACACACTAGAAGGACATACACACTAGAAGGACATACACACTAGAAGGACATACACACTAGAAGGACATACACACTAAAAGGACATACACACTCAAAGGACATACACACTAGAAGGACATACACACTAGAAGGACATACACACTAGAGGGACATACACACCAGAAGGGCATACACACTAGAAGGACATACACACTAGAAGGGCATACACACTAGAAGGACATACACACTAGAAGGACATACACAATAAAAGGACATACACACTAGAAGGACATACACACTAGAAGGGCATGCACACTAGAAGGGCATACACACTAGAAGGGCATGCACACTAGAAGGGCATACATACTAGAAAGACATACACACTAGAAGGACATACACACTAGAAGGACATACACACTAGAAGGACATACACACTAGAAGGACATAAACACTAGAAGGAAATACACACTAGATGGACATACACACTAGATGGACATACACACTAGAAGGACATACACACTAGAAGGGCATACACACTAGATGGACATACACACTAGAAGGACATACACACTAGAAGGACATGCACACTAGAAGAACATGCACATTAGAAGGACATACACACTAGAAGGATATACACCCTAGAAGGACATACACACTAGAAGGATATACATACTAGAAGGATATAAATACTAGAAGGATATACACACTAGAAGGACATACACACTAGAAGGACATACGCACTAGAAGGGCATACACACTAGAAGGACATACACACTAGATGGATATACACACTAGAAGGACATACACACTAAAAGGATATACACACTAGAAGGGCATACACACTAGAAGGGCATACACACTAGAAGGGCATACACACTAGAAGGACATACACACTTGATGGACATACACACTAGAAGGACATACACACTAGAAGTACATACACACTAGATTGACATACACACTAGAAGGACATACAAACTAGAAGGACATGCACACTAGAAGAACATGCACATTAGAAAGACATGGACACTAGAAGGACATACACACTAGAAGGACATACACACTAGAAGGACATACACAATAGATGGACATACACACTAGAAGGACATGCACACTAGAAGGGCATACACACTAGAAGGGCATACACCCTAGAAGGGCATACACACTAGAAGGACATGCACACTAGAAGAACATGCACATTAGAAAGACATGGACACTAGAAGTACATACACACTAGAAATACATACACACTAGAAGGACATACACACTAGAAGGACATACACACTAGAAGGACATACACACTAGAAGGACATACACACTAGATGGACATACACACTAGAAGGACATACACACTAGAAGGGCATACACACTAAAAGGACATACACACTAGAAGGACATACACACTAGAAGGACATGCACACGAGAAGGACATACACACTAGAAGGACATACACACTAGAAAGATATACACGCTAGAAGGGCATACACACTAGAAGGACATACACACTAGAAGGACATACACACTAGAAGGACATACACACTAAATGGACATACACACTAATTGGACATACACACTAGAAGGACATACACACTAGAAGGACATACACACTAGAAGGACATACACACTAGAAGGACATACACACTAGAAGGACATACACACTCAAAGGACATACACACTAGAAGGACATACACACTAGAAGGACATACACACTAGAGGGACATACACACCAGAAGGGCATACACACTAGAAGGACATACACACTAGAAGGGCATACACACTAGAAGGACATACACACTAGAAGGACATACACAATAAAAGGACATACACACTAGAAGGACATACACACTAGAAGGGCATGCACACTAGAAGGGCATACACACTAGAAGGGCATGCACACTAGAAGGGCATACATACTAGAAAGACATACACACTAGAAGGACATACACACTAGAAGGACATACACACTAGAAGGACATACACACTAGAAGGATATACACACTAGAAGGACATACACACTAGAAGGACATACACACTAGAAGTTCATACACACTAGAAGAGCATACACACTAGAAGGACATACACACTAGAAGGACATACACACTAGAAGTACATACACACTAGAAGGACATACACACTAGAAGGACATACACACTAGAAGGACATACACATTAAAAGGACATACACATTAGAAGGACATACACTCTAGAAGGACATACACTCTAGAAGGACATACACTTTAGAAGGGCATACACACTAGAAGGACATACACACTAGAAGGACATACATACTAGAAGGACATACACACTAGAAGGACACACACACTAGAAGGATATACACACTAGAAGGACATACACACTAGAAGGACATACACACTAGAAGTACATACACACTAGAAGGACATACACACTAGAAGGACATACACACTAGAAGGACATACACACTAGAAGGACATACACACTAGAAGGACATACACACTAGAAGGACATACACACTAAAAGGACATACACACTCAAAGGACATACACACTAGAAGGACATACACACTAGAAGGACATACACACTAGAGGGACATACACACCAGAAGGGCATACACACTAGAAGGACATACACACTAGAAGGGCATACACACTAGAAGGACATACACACTAGAAGGACATACACAATAAAAGGACATACACACTAGAAGGACATACACACTAGAAGGGCATGCACACTAGAAGGGCATACACACTAGAAGGGCATGCACACTAGAAGGGCATACATACTAGAAAGACATACACACTAGAAGGACATACACACTAGAAGGACATAAACACTAGAAGGACATACACACTAGATGGACATACACACTAGATGGACATACACACTAGATGGACATACACACTAGATGGACATACACACTAGAAGGACATACACACTAGAAGGGCATACACACTAGATGGACATACACACTAGAAGGACATACACACTAGAAGGACATACACACTAGAAGGACATACACCCTAGAAGGACATACACACTAGAAGGATATACATACTAGAAGGATATACATACTAGAAGGATATACATACTAGAAGGATATACATACTAGAAGGATATACACACTAGAAGGACATACACACTAGAAGGACATACGCACTAGAAGGGCATACACACTAGAAGGACATACACACTAGATGGATATACACACTAGAAGGACATACACACTAAAAGGATATACACACTAGAAGGGCATACACACTAGAAGGGCATACACTCTAGAAGGGCATACACACTAGAAGGACATACACACTAGATGGACATACACACTAGAAGGACATACACACTAGAAGTACATACACACTAGATTGACATACACACTAGAAGGACATACAAACTAGAAGGACATGCACACTAGAAGAACATGCACATTAGAAAGACATGGACACTAGAAGGACATACACACTAGAAGGACATACACACTAGAAGGACATACACAATAGATGGACATACACACTAGAAGGACATGCACACTAGAAGGGCATACACACTAGAAGGGCATACACCCTAGAAGGGCATACACACTAGAAGGACATGCACACTAGAAGAACATGCACATTAGAAAGACATGGACACTAGAAGTACATACACACTAGAAATACATACACACTAGAAGGACATACACACTAGAAGGACATACACACTAGAAGGACATACACACTAGAAGGACATACACACTAGATGGACATACACACTAGAAGGACATACACACTAGAAGGGCATACACACTAAAAGGACATACACACTAGAAGGACATACACACTAGAAGGACATGCACACTAGAAGGACATACACACTAGAAGGACATACACACTAGAAGGATATACACGCTAGAAGGGCATACACACTAGAAGGACATACACACTAGAAGGACATACACACTAGAAGGACATACACACTAAATGGACATACACACTAATTGGACATACACAATAGAAGGACATACACACTAGAAGGACATACACACTAGAAGGACATACACACTAGAAGGACATACACACTAGAAGGGCATACACACTAGAAGGACATACACACTCAAAGGACATACACACTAGAAGGACATACACACTAGAAGGACATACACACTAGAGGGACATACACACCAGAAGGGCATACACACTAGAAGGACATACACACTAGAAGGGCATACACACTAGAAGGACATACACACTAGAAGGACATACACAATAAAAGGACAAACACACTAGAAGGACATACACACTAAAAGGACATACACACTAGAAGGACATACACACTAGAAGGACATACACACTAGAAGGACATACACACTAAAAGGACATACACACTAGAAGGACATACACACTAAAAGGACATACACACTAGAAGGACATGCACACTAGAAGGGCATACATACTAGAAAGACATACACACTAGAAGGACATACACACTAGAAGGACATACACACTAGAAGGACATACACACTAGAAGGACATACACACTAGAAGGGCATACACACTAGAAGGACATACACACTAGAAGTACATACACACTAGAAGGATATAAACATTAGAAGGAAATACACACTAGAAGGACATACACAGTAGAGGGACATACACACTAGAAGGACATACACACTAGAAGGACATACACACTAGAAGAACATACACACTAAAAGGACATACACACTAGAAGGACATACATATTAGAAGGAGATACACACTTAAAGGACATACATACTAGAAGGACATACACACTAGAAGGACATACACATTAGAAGGACATACACACTAGAAGTACATACACACTAGAAGGACATACACACTAGAAGTACATACACACTAGAAGTACATACACATAAGAAGGACATACACATTAGAAGGACATACACACTAGAAGGACATACGCACTAGAAGGACATACACACTAGAAGGACATACACACTAGAAGGACATACACTCTAGAAGGGCATACACACTAGAAGGACATACACACTAGAAGGACATACACACTAAAAGGACATACACACTAGAAGGACATACACACTAAAAGGACATACACACTAGAAGGACATACACACTAGAAGGACATACACACTAGAAGGACATACACACTAGAAGGACATACACACTAGAAGTACATACACACTAGAAGGACATACACACTAGAAGGACATACACACTAGAAGGACATACACACTAGAAGGACATACACACTAGAAGGACATACACTCTAAAAGGGCATACACACTAGAAGGACATACACACTAGAAGGATATACACACTAGAAGGACATACACACTAAAAGGACATACACACTAAAAGGACATACACACTAGAAGGGGATGCACACTAGAAGGGCATACATACTAGAAAGACATACACACTAGAAGGACATACACACTAGAAGGACATACAAACTAGAATGGCATACACACTAGAAGGACATACACACTAGAAGGACATACACACTAGAAGGACATACACACTAGAAGTACATACACACTAGAAAGACATACACATTAGAAGGACATACACATTAGAAGGACATACACTCTAGAAGGACATACACTCTGGAAGGACATACACTTTAGATGGACATACACACTAGAAGGACATACACACTAGAAGGACATACACACTAGAAGGACATACACACTAGAAGCACATACACACTAGAAGGACATACACACTAGAAGGACATACACACTAGAAGGACATACACACTAGAAGGACATATACACTAGAAGGAAATACACTCTAAAAGGGCATACACACTAGAAGGACATACACACTAGAATGATATACACACTAGAAGGACATACACACTAAAAGGACATACACACTAAAAGGACATACACACTAGAAGGGGATGCACACTAGAAGGGCATGCACACTAGAAGGGCATACATACTAGAAAGACATACACACTAGAAGGACATACACACTAGAAGGACATACAAACTAGAATGGCATACACACTAGAAGGACATACACACTAGAAGGACATACACACTAGAAGGACATACACACTAGAAGTACATACACACTAGAAGGACATACACATTAGAAGGACATACACATTAGAAGGACATACACTCTAGAAGGACATGCACTCTGGAAGGACATACACATTAGATGGACATACACTTTTGAAGGACATACACACTAGAAGGACATACACACTAGAAGGACATACACACTAGAAGGACATACACACTAGAAGCACATACACACTAGAAGGACATACACACTAAATGGACATACACACTAGAATGACATACACACTAGAAGGACATACACACTAGAAGGACATACACACTATAAGGACATACACACTAGAAGTACATACACACTAGAAGGATATACACATTAGAAGGACATACACATTAGAAGGACGTACACACTAGAAGGACATACACACTAGAAGGACATACCCACTAAAAGGACATATGCACTAGAAGGACATACACACTAGAAGGACATGCACACTAGAAGGGCATGCACACTAGAAGGGCATACACTCTAGAAGGACATACACACTAGAAGGACATACACACTAGAAGGACGTACACACTAGAAGGACATACACACTAGAAGGACATACACACTAAAAGGACATACACACTAGAAGGACATACACACTAGAAGGACATACACACTAGAAGGACATACACACTAGAACGACATACATACTAGAAGTACATACACACTAGAAGGACATACACACTAGAAGGACATACACACTAGAAGGACATACACACTAGAAGGACATACAAACTAGAAGGACATACACTCTAGAAGGGCATACACACTAGAAGGGCATACACACTAGAAGGACATACACACTAAAAGGACATACACACTAGAAGGAGATACACACTAGAAGGGCATAAACACTAGAAGGACATACACACTAGAAGGACATACACACTATAAGGACATACACACTAGAAGGACAAACACACTAGAAGGACATACACACTAGAAGGACATACACACTAGAAGGACATACACACAAGAAGGGCATAAACACTAGAAGGACATACACACTAGAAGGACATACACACTAGAAGGACATACACACTAGAAGGACATACACACTTGAAGGAGTTACACACTTAAAGGACATACACACTAAAAGGACATACACACTACAAGGACATACACACTATAAGGACATACACACTAGAAGGACATACACACTAGAAGGACATACACACCAGAAGGACATACACACTAGAACGACATACACACTAGAAGGACATACACACTAGAAGGACATACACACTAAAAGGACATACACACTAAAAGGACATACACACTAGAAGGGCATGCACACTAGAAGGGCATACACACTAGAAGGGCATACACACTAGAAGGACATACACACTAGAAGGACATACACACTAAAAGGACATACACACTAGAAGGGCATGCACACTAGAAGGACATTCACACTAGAAGGACATACACACTAGAAGGACATACACACTAGAAAAACATACACACAAGAAGGGCATACACACTAAAAGGACATACACACTAGAAGGACATACACACTAGAAGGACATACACACTAGAAGTACATACACACTAGAAGGACATACACACTAGAAGGGCATACACACTAGAAGGACATACACACTAGAAGGACATACACACTAGAAGGACATACACACTAGAAGTACATTCACACTAGATGGATATACACATTAGAAGGACATATACATTAGAAGGACATACACACTAGAAGGACATACACACTAGAAGGGCATACACACTAGAAGGACATACACATTAGAAGGACATACACATTAGAAGGGCATACACACTAGAAGGGCATACACACTAGAAGGACATACACACTAGAAGGACATACACAATAGAAGGACATACACACTAGAAGGACATACACACTAGAAGGACATACACACTAGAAGGACATACACACTAGAAGGACACACACACTAGAAGGACATACACACTAGAAGGACACACTCACTAGAAGGACATACACACTAGAAGGACATACAAACTAGAAGGACATACACACTAGAAGGACATACACACTATAAGCATATACACATTAGAAGGGCATACACACTAGAAGGACATACACACTAGAAGGACATACACACTAGAAGGACATACACACTAGAAGGACATACACATTAGAAGGGCATACACACTAGAAGGACATACACACTAGAAGGACATACACATTAGAAGGGCATACACACTAGAAGGACATACAAACTAGAAGGACATACACATTAGAAGGACATACACACTAGAAGGACATACACATTAGAAGGACATACACACTAGAAGGACATACACACTAGAAGGACATACACACTAGAAGGACATACACACTAGAAGGACATACACACTAAAATGACATACACACTAGAAGGACATACACACTAGAAGGGCATACACACTAGAAGGACATACACACTAGAAGGACATACACACTAGAAGGACATACACACTAGAAGGACATACACACTAGAAGGACATACACACTAGAAGGACATACACACTAGAAGGACATACACACTAGAAGGACATACACACTAGAAGGACATACACATTAGAAGGGCATACACACTAGAAGGACATACACACTAGAAGGACATATACACTAGAAGGACATACACACTAGAAGTACATACACACTAGAAGGACATTCACACTAGAAGGACATACACATTAGAAGGGCATACACACTAGAAGGACATATAAACTAGAAGGACATACACACTAGAAGGACATCCACACTAGAAGGACATACACACTAGAAGGGCATACACACTAGAAGGACATACACATTAGAAGGGCATACACACTAGAAGGACATACACACTAGAAGCATATACACATTAGAAGGGCATACACACTAGAAGGACATACACACTAGAAGGACATACACACTAGAAGGACATACACACTAGAAGGACATACACATTAGAAGGGCATACACACTAGAAGGACATACACACTAGAAGGACATACACATTAGAAGGGCATACACACTAGAAGGACATACAAACTAGAAGGACATACACATTAGAAGGACATACACACTAGAAGGACATACACATTAGAAGGACATACACACTAGAAGGACATACACACTAGAAGGACATACACACTAAAATGACATACACACTAGAAGGACATACACACTAGAAGGGCATACACACTAGAAGGACATACACACTAGAAGGACATACACACTAGAAGGACATACACACTAGAAGGACATACACACTAGAAGGACATACACACTAGAAGGACATACACACTAGAAGGACATACACACTAGAAGGACATACACATTAGAAGGGCATACACACTAGAAGGACATACACACTAGAAGGACATATACACTAGAAGGACATACACACTAGAAGTACATACACACTAGAAGGACATTCACACTAGAAGGACATACACATTAGAAGGACATACACTCTAGAAGGACATACACACTAGAAGGACATACACACTAGAAGGACAAACACACTAGAAGGACATACACACTAGAAGGACATACACACTAGAAGGACATACACACTAGAAGGACATACACACTAGAAGGACATACACATTAGAAGGACATACACATTAGAAGGACATACACATTAGAAGGGCATACACATTAGAAGGACATACACACTAGAAGTACATACACACTAGAAGGACATTCACACTAGAAGGACATACACATTAGAAGGACATACACTCTAGAAGGACATACACACTAGAAGGACATACACACTAGAAGGACATACACACTAGAAGGACATACACACTAGAAGGACATACACACTAGAAGGACATACACACTAGAAGGACATACACACTAGAAGGACATACACACTAGAAGGACATACACACTAGAAGGACATACACATTAGAAGGACATACACATTAGAAGGGCATACACACTAGAAGCACAGACATACTAGAAGGACATACACAACAATCAGAGGTAAACTCGTCCTACCTTTGGAGATGACATCATGGTATTCTTTGCAAATAAACTCTTGGAACAATACGCGATGCTTACTTATTCTCTCAAAGTACTTTATAAGCACAGACAAGCAGGATCTGAATCAAATAAGCTGACACACGTCTATAAAGGAGGTATTATCATCCAATCGCCAGTGACATTACGTTGCACCAACATAGAAACGGGAAGTATTATAATGTATATCTCTCGTACACCCTTCATGCAGGAAGTGATTAATATATATAGTTCTCATTCTCTCTCAACATCAGATGAAATTATTGACCTGTGTCCACTGAGTAATAACAATCATCAAACATCCTTCATTTAATGTCAAGGGTCAAATATCCCGGTTTTAGTGACCACTGTATATACATAACATTTTAAAATATTGAATATTTAACCAGTAGGTAGTTTTCAAACCAAACTAAATAATCATTAAAATACTTTATAATATTCGAATGTGTTTACGTTTCATTACAGCACGAAATCCAAATATTATTTCTTAAAAAAATAATTCAAATAACTACAATATAAAACAATTATATCAGTTACATATGTGCGTGTAGAAACACCGTTTAGGTGCAGGAACTACAAGGGCATCAACACTGAAATGGACAATCAGAATCAGAAACTAGGACTGCCACAGCAGTAAGTAGTTCTTCAGACTTCTGCTTTGACCTTTGACCTTCTACCCCATGTTTGATTGATGAATGTCACTGATATTTTTCAGACCTCTCTAAAATTTTATAAAACAAATTTGAACAGCGTTATATTTATTTTTTTTAGATATGAGGTTTGACATTTTGTGTTTTTAATATTACATTAAGATATGACTCAATTTCATAGTATTTTATGACTTTAGGTCTCACTTTCCGCATTACAGAAGTCAAATGATGTTTGAAGTATTATCTTTCAAAGAATTTATATTTTTTTTCAGCATCACAGTAACGTTTACTGCCTCGCGATCTTTACAGCTTTTCTGACATACTCGTTTGTATGTTTACTGTGTGGTGTTCTCTGTAGTACATATTAAACATTATGTTTAAAATTTGAAGACTGATGTAGGATGGGCCTAAAATGCCATACATATTCATAACATTGTTATACTTTTTATTATATGTCACGTCTCAACCGATGCATCAACGTGACAGTGAAAAGTAAAGCAATGATAATTTTTCAATTATGTTATCCTTTGATAGATAGATACATTATATATATAATATATGGCAATTACGGTTTGAAGTTTGATAAAGAATATGGTTAAACAATCGTTCTCAACATTTGAATGGTAAGCGGGTTCGGCTTCAGATCAAAATGTCTGTGGTAAAATCCGGCCAAGGGCACGGCAACTGTGTCTGCAGTAGAGAACTGTTCTACAGGCAGTAAGGTTTGGGTGCAATACTACACTGAATTTCAGCGCAGTACCACCCATGGTGTGCTAGTTCAAGCTGTTGATCGCACCACAACGCATAGCCACATGGGGTTGCAGGCTTTCTCCCTGCAATAATACCAGTAGCCATGATATAAGTGAAATATTCTTGAAATGTGCGTAAAACCCCAACTCACCTCATCTTGTGTGGGTTTGATTCGAAGGTGTTACATTATTAGCAAAATATCATTCTCAAAACTATCATTTGAACAAAGTTATCTGAACTCCTATGTGTACTGCAGGTCCGTGGAACTTTTAAAATTGATTTTAAAAGTTCTCAAAATGCATTAAAAGATAATGATACTAGTCATGGAATACAAACCTTGAAATGGGAGTACATGAATACAATTCTTGAAATGGAAGTAAATAATACAAGCCTTGAAATTTGAGAAGATAAATATATGCCTGGAAATGGAAGTACAGAATAAAGTCTTGCAATTGGAGAAGATGAATACAAGTATTGCGTTTGTAGAACATAAAAACAAGTCTTGAAATGGGAGTACATGAATACAAGCCTTGAAATGGGAGAAGATGAATACAAGTCTTGAAATGGGAGAAGATGAATACAAGTCTTGAAATTGGAGTACAAGAATACAAGTCTTGAAATTGGAGTACATGAAAAAAATATCTTGAAATGGGAGAAGATGAATACAAGTCTTGAAATGGGAGGACATGAATACAAGTCTTGAAATTGGAGAAGATGAATACAAGTCTTGAAATGGGAGTACATGAATACAAGTCTTGAAATTGGAGTACATGAAAAAAATGTCTTGAAATTGGAGGACATGAATACAAGTCTTGAAATGGGAGGACATGAATACAAGTCTTGAAATGGGAGGACATGAATACAAGTCTTGAAATGGGAGGACATGAATACAAGTCTTGAAATGGGAGGACATGAATACAAGTCTTGATATTGGAGAAGATGAATACAAGTCTTGAAATTGGAGTACATGAATTTCATACAAGTCTTGAAATTGGAGTACATGAAAAACATGTCTTGAAATGGGAGATCATGAATACAAGTCTTTAATTTGGAGAACATGAATACAAGTCTTGAAATGGGAGGACATGAATACAAGTCTTGTTATTGGAGAAGATATATACAAGTCTTGAAATTGGAGTACATGAATTTCATACAAGTCTTGAAATTGGTGTACATGAAAAAAATGTCTTGAAATGGAATACATGAATACAAGTCTTGAAATGGGAGGACATGAATACAAGTCTTGAAATTGGAGAAGATGAATACAAGTCTTGAAATGGGAGTACATGAATATATACATTCTTGAAATGGGAGTACATGAATACAAGTCTTGAAATGGGAGTACAAGAATACAAGTCTTGCAATTGGAGAATATGAATGGTCAGAGACATCCAAACTAAAATGACCCCTTCTCTTAATTGAATTATTATTTTCCGTAAAATTAACATGAATAGGATACAAAAGGACATGATTCAATATATCTATAAAGTCAACTAATGAATATTACATGTTTATCATTTTGTAGGCAGTGGAGTATTATGTGCCAGTACTTTAAAACCAAGTTACAAATACACAAATATCTGGTTATCATGTGAGGTTCTTGTATCTTTCAATTGTATCTCTCTCTCTCTCTCTCTCTCTCTCTCTCTCTCTCTCTCTCTCTCTCTCTCTCTCTCTCTCTCTCTCTCTCTCTCTCTCTCTCTCTCTCTCTCTCTCTCTCTCTCTCTCTCTCTCTCTCTCTCTCTCTCTCTCTCTCACTCTCTCTCTCTCTCTCTCTCTCTCTCTCTCTCTCTCTCTCTCTCTCTCTCTCAACATGCTGGTTTCAGTAACCATAGTCCATGGTCTTATCTCATCATATATCAAGTATTCTCATGTTGAGTAACAACTGCTCTGTCTATAATAAGTGTTTGCTGACCAATGTCCTGTCTCACTTAGAAAACATTCAATGTGTAGTTACCATTGTCTCACTCTATAATAAGTGTTTGCTGACCAATGTCTTACTTAGAAAACATTCAATGTGTAGTTACCATTGTCTCACTCTATAATAAGTGTTTGCTGACCAATGTCCTGTCTCACTTAAAAAACATTAAATGTGTAGTTACCATTGGCTCACTCTATAATAAGTGTTTGCTGACCAATGTCTCACTTAGAAAACATTCAATGTGTAGTTACCATTGTCTCACTCTATAATAAGTGTTTGCTGACCAATGTCTTACTTAGAAAACATTCAATGTGTAGTTACCATTGTCTCACTCTATAATAAGTGTTTGCTGACCAATGTCCTGTCTCACTTAAAAAACATTAAATGTGTAGTTACCATTGGCTCACTCTATAATAAGTGTTTGCTGACCAATGTCCTGCTTCACTTAGAAAACATTCAATGTGTAGTTACCATTGGCTCACTCTATAATAGTACGTTTTTGATTAAACGTAATTATTTATACTTACCTGTTGACTAGACCTACTTTGCCTTACCTCCTATAGGTAATGCTATTTCAACCTTAACACAGACGAACTTGAAGAGTGGAGAAGGGGTGCGTAAACTCCCTTATCCTAGGTGGTCTCGTGACGTCACTACCTGTTCATGTCACTCTCCGAAAGTCCCAAAAGGCAAGACAGACCAAGTGGGGAGGATGGGAGTGCCTAGAGCGTAGGTCTAGTCAACAGGTAAGTATAAATAATTACGTTTAATCAAAAACGTACTATTATTTAAATACCTATCTGTTGACTAGACCTACTTTGCCTAGAATCCCACCGCAAGGAGGCGGGTCAGTAGATAGATGGTAGTGACGAGACCAGCGACTAGCCCTGAGTGTAAGCTAACCTACGAGTCCTCCACCCAGTGGTGAGGACAAGGTAAAGCCCGGGAGATACCATCTCTACCGCTTAGCGGATCGAAGAGATAACCCTGCCACTCAACATCCGATCAACACACTGCCCCCCAAATCCCAACAGGGAGGGGGGTGTTAAAGCGAAGTTAAAGAAAAACCAACAGACACGAGAGCTAGCAATGTAAACAATGTTTATTTACAATGAGCCTTAAAGCTCCTAAGGGGGTTGACCCCTTCTTGGTCTGGTTGAGGGACCACCTTCGCCTGAGCGAAGATCTGTGGACCCAGCCTAGAGATGCCTTCAAGATCTGCTGTTGAGGCATCTCGTAGGTAATGGTTTACGAAAACCTCTGATGAGCGCCAAAAACATCCTGCCATGACATCCGAAACCGCGATGTTGCAGTGATACGCCATTGTGGCTGATACTGCGCGGATCTCATGACGGTTTGAACGCGAAGACGGAGGCAAGTCAGCGGCCCTGTATGCATCAATGACCGCCGACCTTAGATACACCCCCAATGCTCGCTTATCTAGCTCCTTGGTGCTCTACGGCGAGTGAGTCAAGAACAGACGACGCCTGCCATCTCTCAGCCTGCGGGTACGCTGCGTGTACACCCTCAAAGCCCTCACCGGACACAGAGAGAGATCCACCTCTCCTGAGTCAGAACCCAGAGTCGGGATAGAAAACGTACGGCCAGCTTCATCAGCTGCCTGGTTCTTACAGACAAGGTCGTGCGCCAACCCAAGAGAGGCTGATCCCCCCTCCCAGACCTCAAAACGTAGAAGGTCCGCCTGCAAGGCATGGATTTCCGAAATGGTCACCAGAAAAATGACCTTGATGGTGAGAGGGAGGAGGGTAACGCCACAGAGCGGTTCATACGTATCGGAGCGAAGATGGTTGAGCACATTTGCTAAGTCCCACTATGGGGGATGAAGTTTCGTTCTGCCGTCCACAGAGTGGGAGGTTTTAATGAAGGCCCATGAGGACCGACACAACTAACCCTGACGACCTCTTACCGAGGTGAGGTGAGTTAGGGTTTAATGCCTTTTACAAGCATATTTCACTTATATCGCGGCTGCTAGTATTACGGCAGGGAGAAAGCCCGCAACACCATATGGCTATGCATTGCGGTGAAACCTGCGAGCAACGGCTGGACTAGCGAACCATGGGTGATACTGCACTGAAGTTCAGTGTAGCCTGCACCCAAAACTTACTGCATTCTCTACTAGAGACAAAAATGTCGTGCCCCTGGCGGGATTTGAACCCCGGACCTCTTGATCCGAAACCGAACGCGCTAACCACTGCGCTTTCCCGCCCCCTCTTCCTGAGAACGGAGAGGATAGCAGACATGTTGGTATTAAGCGATGACGCCTTAAGATGCCTGGTGTAGCGTAGGTATACTAATTACTCCGCCACCTGAGGAACTGAGGCCGCTGTCGGGATGAAATCTCTCCGAGCACAGAAGGAGGCGAAGACCTGCCACTGGAAAACATAGAGTTTCCTAGTGGTCTTCCTATGAGAGGTAGCTTTGCCATTGGCGACGGACCTCGAGTATCCACTGCTCTTTAGCCCTCTTTTAACACAAGCCAAGCGTGAAGGCAGAAACCCTAAGGGTTCACGTGTAACCTTTCGCTTGGCCTGCTGAGGAGCAGATCTCTCCGCGGCTGAATCGGAAACAGGTTCCTGAAGCCTTGGCTACCTACATGGGAGACATAGGTTGGCAATTGCCGAAAGGGAGAAAAAAACCCGACTTGACCCGAAGTAGTGCTGAACTCTTCAAAGACGAAGCAATGGACTTACGAACGACTGAAACATACGCCCATAAACCTGAAGACGATAGAGTGACACACTCGTCACACAGTTCCTTGCACTTCATACAAGGCAAGTCCTAGCAGACTTCCTACCTCTGCAATACAAAAACGCAGAGTACATAGTGAAGCAAAAACGGCGGTAGTAGAGTAACTAGGTGAGTGATAGTCGAGACCTTGACGAGACCATCCAGTCACTAATAGGTGACTGACAAACGAGCCACTGACGCGTAGTGAAAGTAAACCCCATTACTTCCAATCAACTTTAGTTCACTTACAAGTGGTGAAAGTAAACCACACATAGTAAACATCAAATGTGTAGTGACCGTTGTCCACTCTCTAGTATTATCTAATGTCCAAAATTTACGTTACACCGTCAAGTCACATTTAGCAGTAAACAGCCAATGTGTAGTGACCACTGTCCACTCTCTAGTATTATCTAATGTCCAACATTTACCTTACACCGTCAAGTCACATTTAGCAGTAGACAGCCCATGTGTAGTGACCAGTGTCCACTCTCTAGTATTATCTAATGTCCAACATTTACGTTACACCGTCAAGTCACATTTAGCAGTAGACAGCCCATGAACTCGCTGGTCTCTGTAAGACGGCTGGTGTTTGTTATGTAACCAGACGAGAAGAGCACGATTTGCACGTGCATCATGTCTATTTCCAAAACCATCAATGTCGGGTTTCAGCAAAACGGGGCAGTAATGAAGTGAACTTTGCTGCTGCTAGCGTGAGAAGTTAGAAAGGAGTTCGAAGACACTTTATAAAATAATTGTTGACCTTGTTTTACCTTTTTATCTATTTCTATTATTTATTTAACACACAAATTCAAAAAGTATATTTGTTAATAAAAAATAGTTGAAACTATATAAAATTCGTCCTAATGGAGTTTTTAGTATAAATGTATTTAAAAAAGAAGAGAGTGCAGGAACGTGTCTGTCTGTTCGTCCTATATTTTGTCCGTCCGACAGTGTACATGTCTGTCCAAAGCTTATGTTCCCAAAATGAAATTCCTGAAATATTGGAGTTATGTTGAATTTGCTTTGTATTCATAATATTATATAATGTGCATTGCACAAAAAATTGATAGAAATCAAATTATTTTTTTGAAAACAATTTAATGAAAATATAGAAATATTAGTATCTATTCTCCAAAATCAGTTCGAGACAATAGTGTTCACAATCCTCAATCTTGTATCCTTATAACTATATATGTATTTGATAGGTTATAATTTGCAATGGAAATACTAACTTCCTTACTCGTGCCAGCCTCAATCACTGGCTAATATAATACTTGCAGCATTTTGTAAACTTTTCTGTGCTAAAATACCAGAGTGCTGCACATGAAATGCATAATAGGCTGATTCACTAACACGGAAACATTAAAGAAATGTTGCAAACCTTAAATTAGTCAAAGATGTATACTTATGCAGGTTCTGCATAATGGAAGGATAGTGTTGAAATAAATGATATTTGAAAGGTTTATATACATAAGAGGGGTACAAGATATAGCTCAAGTACCAATTGTTGAACCTTGAGTTTGTCAAGAGCTTGTTATTTTCTACTAGGCTGAAAATCTAATTGACAGATTCATTCATATTATATATTCTCTTACACGAAAGTGAATCTTTTCTTACCACATAACCTCTGACACAAGGGGAGCACTTTACCGGATAGGAATATGGAATCATGATTGGATGTCATCAAAGGGTTATAAACAAAACTCAAAAACAGTAAAAGTTCTATTGTCTACTGTTTGACATAACATCAAGGGAAAGTGACATATTTCTTGTAACTGGATTTGAGATTTATGAATACTTGATTCGTTTTCCAGTTTGGATGTATTGACAAACAACATGGTAATCTGGCTAGGTTATCAAAATACTAACAGGACCCAATCTAGATGGTCATTTCCCTAGATGTAATGTCCAACATAAACACCGCAAAATTTGAATTATAGATTGATTCTTAAACGTGAGGGAATTAACTTTTCGAAAATCGCTCTATAAACAGAACATTACAACTAAAACGAACCATCTGACATATGTATATGAAGAATTCAAGAAGTTGGTGTTATAGAGAAGAACATGATATTTATGCATGATCAACTTCTTTATTCAACATCTACTTTATTGATATGTCAATATATTATATATGTTATGTGAAGATATGTTGTGTCAAGATGTTTGATCATGGTACAAAGATCTTTACTGAAACTTTGCCATTTTTAAATAAAAAAAAGTTGATCATTCATTAATATCCTTGATCTGTCTATACATACGGTGCCGAGGTTAACCCCAGTTTTCTGTTTTACTTCGAGAGATGGTTTTTGCTTCTTTGCCATGTGAGATTGTTCATTCTTCTTTTACCCCAAGTTTGTGGTTGTGAATATAACACTATTTTTCATATCCACGCTTGATATTGTAACACTTGTTGTAAACCTCGGACATATATGAGACAAAAAGACCTCCGAATAATACGAGACAAATAGACCTCGGACATATACGAGACAAATAGACCTCGGACAAACTTTGGAAATATCTTTCATATAATCACTTGTTGAGGTACATTACTGAGACAGGTGATCATCTTAGGGGAATACTCTTGCATGTATATATAGAAAGCTGAGACTTTAAGCCGAAGTATTTTAAGTTTCACTTGGGCAAGGATTTTAAAAACAGTTAGGTCGAGGTAGTTTTATGATTTATTTACACACTACCATGGTGGATTCAAACAAATCTGTACAGTAAACATATGGAACTCAGGGTTGAAAAGAACAATATCTGAGATAGTAATCTCGTAGTGATGAACAAGTCATAGCAATATGAACACCTCTGTATCATTATAATGAACATGGCAATTCAGGGTGCAATTCTGTCTAACAACACAGCATCAGTAATGTTTAAGTGTAATGTACAGATAATATCATGTTGTAAGCTTTCTTCATGTCAGATGATTAAAGATGAAAGTACACTCCTATCATCTTGCTACAAAAGTTCCATATTGCAATACAATCTACACAGAATCAGATTCCTGCATATATCATTCATAAGTATTTTATGAACAGGCAAACTTATATTTAATGTTATTAAACCTTAACATAGGTCACCAATCCGGATTGCAGCGTCTATCCAACTCACCTCACCTCACCTTTTACATTCACAGTAGTAATATGACCTATTAAACATTACCAATCAAAATTTCTCTTCCTGTTTTCTGTAGATACGTTTCAAAATTATGACTAAATAATTGGCCGACACATTGTCCTGTTTTCGATCAGAAATCACTACTTTCACTACTTTGCATTGTCTCTACACAGAATCAAGAAAACGGTAACTATCGGTAACAGCCAGCAGACCTACTTTGTGACACAAATTATAACTTTGGCATAAAATCTGTTACTCCAGAAACACACAGCATGGATGTCCCTGTAACACTCTTTGTCTTGGCTTATGACAATTGAAAAAATGTAATTGATAAATAATTGCATTCACCAAGACTGGATTGTCGGATCATCTACTCTGAGTCTTCACATGGTATGTTTCTTATAACGATTTTGGCCTATGGCATGGGCCATAGACGAACAACCATCCGTCATATCACATTTGAGAGTAGACATGTTATGGGCATGCACCTCGCATCTAGGGGCTTAAGGTTTGTACATTATGGTCTTAACCCACCCTAAAATGTAGACGTGTCAATAAATTAGTCTTCATCAAAGAGGTAAAGAATGAAAAATAATGCAATGAGCTGATGCGCTACAGAACCTATATGGATATATATTTTTCCTATTTTGATATATATAATATCACATATATGCTCGTAGTTCACGTGCCCAAATTATATAACTATCATGTATATACATTAGCATGTATGACTAAGGTTTTTTACTTCTTATGGTAAATGAAAAACAGATCATACTCCCCGTGTTCAGGTACCCATTTAATCAGAGTGCAGTTTGGGTGAAGTGTCTTACCCATGGAAATAACACAGTATGAGTGCATGGTTAAAATTGTTGGTGCCGGGATTCGAACCCAACGTTAGCGGGAGAGGTCAGGAGGCCTACCACTACATCACTGTCATATTGTATATCTTGTGTATCAAAACATCAATATATAATGATAGATGCACATTTGTAGATATTTTTATTTTTAAAAATCTTGACTTTGGTGAACATATTTTTTCTCAGATCGAATCCTGATTCTATTTGGACAATTTCACGTTATTAAACGACTGGCGTTTACGTTATGTAACCAGATTAGAGGAGCGCGATCTGCACATGCATCATGTATATTCCCAAACCCATCAATGTCAGTTTTAGCGACCTGGCAGTTATGAAGAGAACTTTACTGCTGCTACTGCAGTTTGAACTTAGAAATGAGTTGGAAAGCAATTAATAGAATAAATGTTGACCTTGTTTTACCTATTAAAACTAAATTTTCTTCATCAACATATCGACATATTCAAAATGTATATGTGTTCTGTATTACATAGAAATTAAAAGTAATTGTAGTGATTAATAGTATAAATGTATTTAAAATAAGAAGAGTTCAGTAACGTGTCTCTCTGTTTCTCCTATAGTTTGTTCGTCTGACTGTGTACATGTCTGTCCAAAGCTTGGAGTAACATGTCTTTGATCATTATCTTGAAATTGGAAAAAAAAAGAAAATGTGTTATAACACAAGGCAGCAGAACGTTAGCTCTTAAGTTGTTGAGACATTCACTGCTCAGTGCTGGTGGTTGGTGCCTGACTCTGAGGGTGTGCTGCCTTAAGGGAGGGAAGAGGATGTGTCATAACACACGACAGCAGAACGTTGGTTGAAATGTTGTTCTGAGATTCACTGCTCAGTGCTGGTTGTTGGTGCCTGACTCTGAGGCTGTTCTACTCCAAGGAAGGGAAGAAGTTGTGTTATAATATACGACAGCAGAACGTTGGTCGATAAGTTGTTATAACATTAAGTGCTCAGTGTCGGCAGCTGTTGTCTGACTCTGAGGGTGTTCTAGTTTAAGGAAGTGAGGGAGATGTTATAACAGAGAACAACAGAAAGTTAGTTAATAAGTTGTTAGGACATTCAGTGTCCATGTCGGCAGCTGGTACCTGACTCTGAGGGTGTGCTACTCTAAGGATGAAGATGTTATAACACACGGCAGCAGAACGTTACTTAATAAGTTGTTGTGACATTTAGTGCTCAGTGTCGGTGGATGGTGCCTGACTCGGAGGGTGTGCTACGTTAAGGAAGGGAAGAATCTGTTATAACATTGGATAGCAGAACGTTAGTTAATTAGTTGATCATATGTATTTCCAAACCCACCAATGTCAGGTTTAGCGAGACGGGGCAGTTTGTCTTGGTGTCAGTCTGTCTGGGTGTCTGTCTGTCTTGGTGCCTGTCTGTCTTGGTGTCTGTCTGATCCGGTCTTGCCTCGGGTCGGTCTAGCCCGTTGTATGTCTGGCCAAGTGCCTATCTGGCTCCTTGTCTGTCCTGGTGTCTGTCTGACCGGGTGTCTTTTTGGCCTGGTGTATGTCAAGCCCGGTGTCTGTCTGGCCAAGTGTCTGTCCCGGTTTCTGTCTAGTGTGGTGTCTGTCTGGCCAGGTGTCTGTCGGGCCTGGTGTTTGTCTTTCCTGGTGTCTGTCTGGCCAGGTGTCTGTCGGGCCTGGAATATTTCTAGACCGGTGTATGTAATACCTTTTTGTCCGGTGTGGCTTACTAGCCTGGTGTTTGTCTGGCCCGGCGTCTCTGTGCAGTATGGTCTGGTGTTTGCCTGGTCCGGTGTCTGTCTGTACTGTCTGGCCAAGTGTCTGCCTGTGCTGTCTGGCCCGGTGTATGTCTGACCAGTTGTGCGTCTGGCCCAGTATCTGTCTTACCCAATGTTTGTATCATGGCAAGTGTCTGTCTGGCCTGGTGTCTGTCTGGCCAGGCGTCTGTCTGGCCTGGTGTCTGTCGTTGCTGTCCGGCCCGGTATCTATCTAGAGGTGTTTGTTATTGCTGTCTGACATCGTGTTTGCATGGTCCTGTGTCTGATTATCATGGTTTCTGTCTTACCCAGTGTCTCTCTGGCCTGGTGTCTGTCAGTGCTGTCTAGCCCGGTGTCTGTCCAGCCTGGTGTCTGTCGTTGCTATCTGTCGTTGCTGTCTGACCCGGTATCTATCTAGCCTGTGTTTGTTATTGCAGTCTGACATGATGTTTGCATGGTCCTTTGTCTGTTTATCGTGGTGTCTTACCCAGTGTATGTATGGACTGGTGTCTGTCAGTGCTTTCTGGCCCGGTGTCTGTCTGGCCCGGTGTCTATCAGCGCAGTGTCTATCAGCCCAGTGTCAGCCAATGCTTTCTGGCCCGGTGTCTGTCTGGCCCGGTGTCTATCAGCGCAGTGTCTATCAGCCCAGTGTCAGCCAGTGCTTTCTTGCCCGGTGTCTGTCTGGCCCGGTGTCTATCAGCGCAGTGTCTATCAGCCCAATGTCAGCCAGTGCTTTCTGGCCCCGTGTCTGTCTCTGCTGTCTGTGTGTGCTGTCCGGCTCGTTGTCTGTCTTGCCGGGTGTCCATCTGTGATGTCTGGCCAAGTTTCTGTCTGGTTGTTTCATCAAAAGTTCAACCAAACATAACAGCAACCGATAGCGCTTGCAGCAATGAGACAGTTAAAGATAATAATTAAGAAGACTACCACAGCAGTTGTTGTAGTGTTACTTAAGAACAATGTTGTACATTTACGAACATCCGAAGGTACACAGTAGGAGCATAATAAGCTGAGAATATTCAGTCAGCAACCACTGTACATTCAACGGCATTTGTGTATATGATCACATTAGGAATTCATTAAATCACATTAAGCATATCATTCTGTTTTAATTACTTAATACATCTGAGTGTACTTCAAAAACAACTTTAAGCTTCTTTCATGTTCAATATAATATGTAGCAAATTATAACTGTATATGTTCCTGTGTAAAATCTACAATACTCTCTCAGTTCGTACACATTTGGAAGGTTAATTAATACACTGTTTTTTTTTTTTTTTCTTTTGTAATTTCAGTGAAATAAAGTGTTTGAGAGAAGAATGACAGATTCAGATTTCAAATTTGTAAACAGTGAAATTTATCTTAATGTATTTGCTCACATACACCCAAAATTCAAACTATCAGAAACGGAGGTAATAGCAATAATGGCTTGCTCGGTCTCTCCTTACCCTGGTCCCGAAATATAGGCCAACATGTAGATATGAATACTAAACATTTAAATATTTTGTGAATAATTAAATTTATATTGTTTTATTGTTTTTAGGGGAAGAATCTGGTGGTTTTTTTTTATCAACACCCTCCATCCATGGCTTGTTAAGCACACCAATTTTGAGAGAGAGAAAGCATTTAGCTCTCACCCCAAATACAAAAAGTCAAATACATAATCTAACGTTTAGCCTCTGAAATTATTGTTTGTTGTAAAATTTCAAATTAAAAAAAACATAGATAGGAGCCTCTGAGATATGTTGATTTTCAGAAAAGGAACTCCGTAGTCATCTTGTAGACTCGTCTACAAGCACCTAAACATTAAGGGGTCTTGGTGATAGACTATCAAATACACTGCTTGACATATAATTGCCACGAGGTGAACACGTGCACAACATTGTTGCAAAGATTACATGACGCAACCTACTTTCTCATCCAATCAGAGGATCATATTTTCCTGACAAAATAGACTCTTAACTGATCAAGAACTCAAAGCTAAAACACTCTTCATGACACACCCACACTCTGTCTGATTGGTCAAAAGAAATGACAACACTGTTTACATCTTTGGTTGACATGTGCTCCACGTGACTCGAAGTAAACACGACCTCGACATTACACTACAATATAAATATACCGGCAAATGTGTTTCAAAATATTGCTAGTATTTGTTATTTAGCATACATTTGTATTTAGGGTAAAGCTTGTTTCAGTCTTATTAAAGTCGTTTTACAAGCAAAAACCTTCAGTCTTTTAACAAACTAGAAACAAAAAAGACTACTTTAATATTAGTATAAAAGTATGAATAAATTATATATATATGTTGTTCTATTGTCTAAAAACTAAGTACTGATAGCTAAATAAATATATACTTCATTTAAATTAAATCATGAAACAACAATGTTAATTTGAATGACTCACACTTTAAATATTTTGACTTAGACATAACCTTTTCTACATGGGTAAAATAATATATTTCAGAATGCAATGAAAATAAGAGACTCTTAACCACTAATATTTCTCTTATTTTATATATGATCGACTTTTCATAATTTTTGTATATCAGAATATATAATGCAGGATTTTTAATACAATTCTTTACTTGTATTTATGACATACACAACTATACATTTTATTTCAAATGACATTGATTGTATGTCTGCATGTGTCTATGCAATATGTTACATGTATCATCATAGGCATTGCTTGACCTTGTAGCCCGAGAGGAAATACGTTCATTTCAGTCAGTGCACTTTGCTCAAGTTAAGGAACATATTATAACAATGTTGCCAAAGAAATGATACATGCGTTAAAGATGCGTGTTGACCCATATCATGTTTTGCAGAAAGAGATATATAAATGAAGGTTAAGAATTAGAATGTCAGAAACATTAATTTAGGTGATGGTCGGTTATTTATCCATTATTATTATTATTTAAATGTGTTGTTAATTAAAAATATAGTTTATACAATTTATATCAATATTTTTTTTCTGTTTTAACATATTTAAATCAAGGAGAGAGTTTAGTAACGTGTTTGTCTGTTCGTCCTATAGTTTGTCCGTCCGACTGTGTACATGTCTGTCCATAGCTCTGAGTGATGTGTTGGAGTCAGAGAATGTTCTCAGAATGAAATGCTTTGTAAATAGTGGAGTTTAATCATTATGTTGAATTTGCTTTTGTTTTCATAAAATTATATAGAGTGCACTATGCACTTAATTGATAGGAAATTGAATACAATTGTTATAAATAAATCAATAAAAATATAGAAATCTTATTCAATTGAATTTCCTAGTTTATACAACTACTGTAATAATCAGCCTGTAAAATTATTTTGATTAATTGGCATTGTTCAAAAGTTTTTTTTTAACACTATTGAGTGATATTGTATTTTAAAATAGTTTTGTTAGCGATTGTTTAGGGTCATTTGGCATTTTGTTAATTTCTTTCTTTTAGCATTGTTTGGGCAATGTTGCATTGAAGAATATTACTTTCATGGTTCTGTTTTGGTGATTAGCATTGATAAAAGTTTCTTTCTTGTGATTTGTTGGCCCTGAAAAAGGCCGTGTAGTCGGTCCAAGCTTGTGCAGCATGATGGTCTAGCAGCTTTCCTCAGGTGGTGTTAAGGAAAGCTTCGATTCCCGGCCGATGGTCGTTATAGTCCCATCTCAGTTCTCCTCCCGAGCTCACCGCTGTGGTAGTCTCCATGAAGAACCTACGCCTCCCATCCCAGAATTTGGAAACTAACTTACAATTTGGATTTAGCCGGGAGTGGTTCATTGTGGCTCCCAAATTTGTATCAGGGTCAATTCGATCCCCGAGGTGATTGACATGGCCATCAAAACGAAACTGTGATGAATGACCCCCCCATATAGACCTAAAAGTTAACCCCTGCCTGTCGTACTCCTCCTGCCGAATTTCTGCCTCCTCAACACTGACACTCTGGCCCAAATACTCACAGACTTCTGCCCCAGCAGGATAGTCATGTGTTGCAAATACACCCTTCCCAATTTCAGTACTGACAGGCGCTACCAACGGACTAGAATTTTTATCCCCCCTGCGTTCCCGTTCCAAAACAGAACTACGATTACCATGGTCCCTAAGAGAATACCCCAGAGGACTCGGCAAAACGTCCCCAGAACTAGCCCCAGCCCTACGAGCACTACGAGTAGTCCTAATAAGCCGATAACCTTTTACCCCACTCGAGAACTTGGTGAAGTTCTTATGGAGAGCCACCACGGTGAACTGTTTGGAGAACCGGATGAAGCTGTCGGCGACCTCGACCAATCTCCTGTCTGTTGTCTTCGCAGCGACGTAGCACTTGTACTCGGTGTGAAGATCCCTGGTGGCGATGACGTTGCCAGCACAAGGGGAGTACAAGTCAGCGAAGGCAGACAGGAAAGGGCAGGCCATTCGGGAATCTGGATCCACTGCTAGACCACGGCACTGGACACGACGTGACAAACGTTTTGGCATCTTGATGAATTTCACTAGCTCGATCAATGAAATATTTGAGAGCAATGATGGCGCACATGGGACTGTCTCAGTTTTATTACTGTCAGGCTCCTCCCCTCTGACAATTTGACCGTCTGCGCATCGGGTACGTTCAGTCAAAACGTTTCACTAAAATGTTCTGAAATAAAAAGCGAAAATTTCCAGGTAGAATTGGTTGGACAGCCTGCTGTTCACAGGCAATAAAGATCGCCAAAACACAGCCACGATCTGTCATTGGTGGGACTGTGACGAGGCACTTGCACCAACGAAATGACTATTGTTTAGCTCCGCCCATTTTGACAAGATGATGTAATGCTTTTAATTTTTTTTGTGTATTTCATATAATATTTTTAATACAATAAATAGTTAGAAGTTTGTGAAATAAAAACGAAACAAAATCTGATCACTTTGATTACAAAAATCTTTCTGCTACCTTTATTCTAAAATGGTCTCAACCCAAATAGTTATGGAGGTCGTGTGCTGTCAGCAATTGTGAGGACATAAGTCTGCTGTTTGATAGATTTAGGTGTTTGCTGTTTTCATGTTGTTGTATGTTACAGTAGAAACATGCCCCTGTGTATATAAAAGAGCACGTATAACATTTACTTTTGAATATTGCTGAAATGTGGCAAATTGTTTTATTTCAAGTCATATGTTTGTGTTTACCAATGCACTTTCTTCTCCAAGAGAGTTCTCGGCCTTGGTTGCTGGATATTACACAGTAAACTTCCTACAGTCATGTTTCTCCCTTATAGTAATATAGCTGCAGTGTAAAGTCGTGTGTAAAGTGCGTATGGCCGACAGGTGACAGTCCAACTTATTTTCATTGTGCATGTGAACAAAGATAAGTTATTGATTTTAATTTGATCAGTATTCAAAAGAAGAGAAATAAAGTGAATCTAAAATAATTTTGAAAGATTCACGGCCATGAAGTCAATGTTTCTGACATTCTAATTGATATTGACACTGTCTTTTTTTCTGCAATATATTATGTGGGTCAACTTCTCGACTTGAAAACTTTAACACATGTATCCTTCTTTAGCAACATTGTTATACTTCCTAAAATTGAGATGATATTGAAACAATGTTGTACACACGTTTACTGGCGTGGCGTTTATAGTGTTATGCAGTGCATTTGACTGGGTTGAGAGATATTTAACGTTTAGTGAACGTCCTCCCTTAAAACTATTTTTGTCTATTTAATGTCATTTTATAAAAATGAAAGTATAAACAATTTAATTGGCTTCTTTGATTGAATGTTTCGTATAGAGTTTTATCTGGTTATACTCCCACCTACGAAATATTACGAGTATATATGACTCAGCCTGTCCGTTCATCTGTCTGTCCATCCCCCGTCCATCCTGTATTCGTTCGTCCGTCTGTCCATCCAAGCATTGATGCTCATTGGATTTCTTACACGCTGTTTGTCAGAAACTCTTTGATATTCAATATATACAATCACTGGACTTTTGCCTTTTGAACAAATTTATCAACTTTGAATAAATTTACAATCAAAACATTTGGGTAGTCATTTTATATCTATCAACAGTTTAAGGCTTGTTATACATTGAATGTATTAAATAGATGATGTAATAATATATGACCTAATGTGCATATTGCATTGCAATACATTTTATCAGATTTTTTCCAAGAAAGTATTTATCAGAAGATCTAGGTGGGTCTTCAAAATAAACGCATCATCATGCATGACCTAATTTGCATATTTTATTTCTATAAAAAAAATCTGTCTATATGGCATATCTATGTCTATATCAGCCCATGCAGTCTTACATTATTATTCAAATTGGGAGTTCATTCCTCAAGTGTAGCACAGTGGCTCGGCTTGGATAAATAGGTCCCAGGTTCCAATCCTGCAAACTTTGCTGTGGAGACTTGTTCTACAAGCAGTAAGGTTTGGGTGCCAAGTTACACTATATTTCAGAGCAGCACCATACATGTATCGATAGTTCCATAACTATTACCATAGTTAGAGCATATTCAATAGATAATGTAATAATATATCACCTAATTTGTATATTGCATTCAAGTAAAGGGCAGTAAGGTTTGGGTGCAATAATACACTGAATTTCAGCGCAGTACCATAGATGTATAGATAGTTCCAGCCGGTGTTCGCAGGTTTCGTTGCAAGGTATAACTACAGTTGGTGTTGCAGGCTTTCTGCTTGCAAGCCAAATACTTTTGAAAATCCCCCAAATCATCTCACCTCCTTAAGTATATATCATAACCCAACTGAAATATAGTAACAAGTCTCACAGTACTTGCATTGTAAGCTATGTATATGGATTTCACACATAGACATCAATTTTAAAGGGTCTCTAGCGCATTTTCTGATTGAAATAATGAAAGATCTCAAATGGAAAAGAAATGTTACCAACTGCAGTTCTCAATCGAATTGTAATGGTTAAGAAATGCGGATTAATTTCCCATCCTTGAATTATATTAAAAGGTGTTCACACTAAAATGGTTGCTGGCAGTTTTAGTTTTATAGGTGAAACCGTTTCTGTTGGCTATGGCTAATCGGTTTGTATAATGGGCTGTTATATCCAAAGATACTTTTAGAGTACTGCACAAAAATTAATCATAAATGACAAATTGGAACATATAAAAAAATGAAAAAACTGTGCCTTTAAAACCCTTATTTTCTAAAGCTGTCTACAGTTGTACTTTTTAAAGGAGGCCTGTTGTACTTTTCTCCACAGAATAGTGCAGTGAGTTGCGAGTTAGTTTCGGATAAAAACGTCTGGGGTTCAATACTGCCTGTATCATGATATCATGATCTTGTACCTCAGTATAAATTAATATCAACTACTGAGTAAGGCATACTATGTTTGTTGTAGGTGAATATAGTATATATTTATTACTCGCCCGTGAACGATAATTCAATGTAATATGTATATGGCATTATCAAACAAGTATAATACCACTGCAAGTATGACGTCACAATGATACATGACTCGGTGAGGTCTTAGTTCCAGCAGACTGTCATCAATTTTGCTTGATTTATTTGGGCAAGTAATAAACAGAATACTTAACTTCGTCCCATATAATACTGTTTTCGCTCGTTTCGTACAAAATCATTGACTCTTTTGATAAAATTATCTCATCTATTTAACTTAGTGAAAGCTATAGTCTGCTGAACGCTGTTCTGTAAAAAAATAAGAAATAGAAGCTGATATTTCTATCACAGAAATAGTTACATAAATATACAAATACTTCTTTCACGCACTATTTCTCAACTAATGAATTCTTAAGGCGCCCCTTAGTTATATCACAACTATCAAGGAATTATAGACAGAAGCTACCAAGCGCTAGATCCGTAGTTTCCGGGTACCCATTTAAACAGTTGGGTACACTGAGTGCAATGTAGATGAAGAGCCAAGGGACATAACACAATATGAAGTCAAGATCACAAATGATTAATGTCTCAATTAGGATTCAAAATCGACATTTTGCATGGGAAAACCAGTGTGTTAACCACAACACAACTGTGCTCAATAAACCCTTCCAAACAAATATTTCTGCAGGAGAATTAATTTCCAGGGAATAGAATATGTACATCAACATGCACGTGGAGCATGGTGGTGTAGTGGTTAACATGTTTGCCTCTCACGCCAACGAACCGGGTTCGAATCCCAGTGGAGACACAAAAGATTTGTGACTTGGATCGAAAGCTGTGTTGTGTCCTTGACACGGCACTTCATCCACATTGCACTCAGTCCACCCAGTACAATGGGTACCTGGTTATACGTGTGTACTGTCCGAAATGGACTCCCAGCGCAGGCAAGCAGCTTTAAAAAAGTACAATCTGTCAGGGTAATAATGTCGGTGAGCAACTCGCAAGAGATGGATACTTGACGTAAAACTCATCATTATTATTTTTATTATTATTTAGTTCTGATCCACGAACGGCTATGATAAACCTGATATCCATCGTTTACAGTTTTAAGTAGAGTCTTCTCATCAGTTGATATTCAATAAGAAAGCAAACGATACACAGGTCAATCTCCAGTACAGGTCAATCTCCCGTACAGGTCAATCTCCAGTACAGGTCAATCTCCAGTACAGGTCAATCTCCCGTACAGGTCAATCTCCACTCCAGTGCGGGACAGAGATTCTCACTCAATTCCGTCAGTTAGTCACACTTACATACACACATGTTTGGAGTATACCAAATGTGCCAAACATTGTAAATTGAATAGTTTATTGAGGTTTCTTGATGGTTTAGTCATACATATGTGGACATGAACATGTCTTGTACATACCCAAATTACACCCCCCCCCCCCCCCCCCCCCCCCAATTATCAAATTAACTTGCGTAAGTTCTCCATCATGGGTGAGTTCAAGCCTTGCTGCATGTCGTTAACTTGTTTGTGCTTGTTTAGTGGCGGACTCTGTGGAGTTCAGATGCGGTGTGACCCGTGCACCAAACTGGCACAAGGAAGTTATGAAATACAGACTTAAATCAGGAAGACTGGTGCAAGGTATTCCTTGCGGGGGTAAGTTGGGTATATACCAGACAATATCAGTTGACAATGTCTTCAAGTCAATATTATCACACTCGAGCATATACTTGGAACACAGCAAACAATACCAGGATAGTAATGCTTTCATACCGGCCGCTTTTAACACTTGATTGACAAAAAGAAATGCATCTGTAATATTAGCGCCAGTGCTGCCGACATTAGTTTAGCAAGTTGGTGGAAGTTATAACGTTTTCACTGCAATCAAAGGGAGATAATTTTCATGTGTTCATGGAGTTTGATGACAGGACGAGACATTCTATTCATCATACTCGACCAGAAAACTTACAATAATTTATAAATTATAAAAATAATATGTTAGAATAAAGACTTAAGACTTTTGCCCAAGGATATGCCAAATAATATAAATGTGGACAGTTTATGTAGGATAAGGTTTGAGTTGAATTATCCGTGTTAAGAGATTATTTAATTATTCTTGTAAGGGGAGGGGATGAAGCTGGTTTTGTGGGTAAATGTTTTTTTACTTTTGATTTGTTTTGTTTTGTGTTGTGGGGGGAGGGGGGAATTGGCGATTTGGTCTTATTTTTTTTATTTGTGAAGAGGTGACTGTTTCATTATGACATTGTTCATACCTATTCACACTGATATTGACATATTTTAAGGAGAGTTTACGTTAATGGAGATATCTCCACTTATTTAGCTTTACCTCCATCTAACCCCGCACATATCAGGCATCACCAGGTGGGAAGCTATGCTTGAAATTTTGTATACACAATCAGCCTGTCTCATACTATCCCAGTCTGTCCCAACTTAAGTTTGGTGTATTATGAATATTTCCCAAATAGTAAATCATTAAAAGGAGAAGATAAGCACACAAACTACGCTGCAATTATTGGATACACACCTTATGAGAGTACGGCAACCTTAAACTTTAATTCTAAAAACATGTCACTAAATAAAGACTCCTGTATTGAGGAACATCTCACAAGATGCAAATTACATAATGTCAGACAAAAAGTGCTTGGGCGCTGAGTCCTGTACTGTTTATTCATGTAAAGGGCGGTGGTTAGTGCTTTTGGCTCTCAAAAAAAAAAACGTCTGTGGTTCAAATCACCGTTGTCTGCTGTAGAGAACTGTTCTAAATGCAGTAATTGGGAACAATGAAACACAGAATTTCAGCGCAGTACCATCCATGGTTTGCTCCTTCCAGCCGATGTTAATTGCAAGCATTCACTAAGATTAAACTAAAATGACGTTCTAAAGAATGCACCAATGCACCAATACATTAAATGAACTTTAAATGAATGAATATTTTTTAAAAGAGGGTCTGAATTAAGAAGCAGTCAACTTTAGCTATATGACTTTAACAGATAATAAGGATATTTATGTGGTAAATATACCCACTCCTATTGCATCCTGAAGGTGCTCTCTTCTCAACTAAAGCTGCCAATTTGATCCATTGAAATGTTCCCCCAACATCACTGGCACCAGGTACCCACTTATACTGCTGAATGAACACGGATACATTTAGAATAAACAACCGAGGATATATAAACGTCTCTCAGCTCATTTTTAATGTAGACAAGGAATCACAAGCCGGTGTTCTCAGGTTTCACTGTAATACACCGTTATAGCTGTATATGGGACTCTGCCCTTGTTTATTGGGTGTAAATATATCATAACTACCGTATATTAGGAGTTGCTAAGTCAACTAGAAACTTTAAAGAGTCAGTGGGTATTTTTCATAATATTGTGGTGAGCTTGAAAGACCACTTGTGTTGATTATTTTCAAATAAAATAACTTGACAAACATGTCACTACCTTTTCCCCAAGTACTTGAATTGACCAAATTGCCTGTTCCAAATGCAAATTGAGCAACAGCTTATAACATGTGTAGAATCTGAAAAATGTACATCCTATATATATGCACAGTACATGGTTTCACCAAATGATGTGCGTCATTGTCCGGTTTTCGATCATGACTTGTGATTTCCCCCCTATATAGTATCACTTTACAAGAGGAACTAGCATTAAATTGACAATGTTCATCAACTATCAATATTTCTATCATACCCAGAGCCCTTTTAATTTTCTAAAACATTGATTAACTAGATCTTTCACATAGCGAATGTGAACTTATTGTCAGTGAATGTTACTGGGATCGGCTGAATGGTTTTAAAGCTGATCGGACATTTATTGCTGATCACAGGTTGGACGCTTGGAGTGATATTTCGAAAGATGATAACAAGTAAATGGTTCCATAATAACATTGTTATTGATGATGTTTGACAAGTAGTGTGAACCAAACATGTGCATCTCATAACATGCACCTATCAAAACATGCGCTTGTTTCGAAACATAGCTCATTTAAACCTTTCTGTATAACTTTTCTGTGCTAGAACATCTGAGCAAATTAATAACAGGCAGTGCACCTCTATGCTAGGAAGGAAAGGTTTCGGAAATGCAGCAAGACTGAGGTAGCTAGTGATGGAGACTGGAGCAATGTAGGAGGCATGTTGACTTTATGAGTCTGTCAATGAACTTATTTTGAAATGCACACGAGAGGTTTTACCAAAACAATGCTTGAGATTTTGTTTGAATTTTTCTAAAGAATACATATTTCACCCAAGGAATAAAATATACTATGGGTGTTGTAAGTGGAGCTAGTATCTATAATACCTTTAATAAATGTTTAACAACGTGGAAGTTGTGACTCTTCTGAAGCCTCTTCTATAAGACAAAATAGAAGCTGAGATGTCATCTATCAAATCATTTGTTGCATAATAATATAAGACAATAATAAAGATACTTACATCTCACACTGTTCAACAGCTTGTTCGTTCATAAGATGTTAATCACATATGAATATGATGAAACTGTAGAAAGGAGACATTAATCACAAGATCCGTAGATTCAATTCCGGGTACCCATCTAAACAGCTTGGTGAACTGAGTGCAATGTTGATGAAGAAAACTGCCCAGGAACAGTTTGAAACCAAGATCACAATTAAATGTAGGGTATAGACTGTAAGTTACGTGCTTCTCTCATAACTTACGTGCTGGCCTCTCACACCAGATACCAGGGTTTGAACAATTGGTGACATGGGTCTCACACTGCGTTGTGTCCTTGGCCAAGGCATTCATCCACCCAGCTGTTTACATGGTTAATTTTTTAAACAGTTAACCCTCATTTATCATCTTACCTTTATTACTACCTTTTTCAAATGTGTTCTTTCCTTTTGATTATTATATATGACCCTTGTGCCCGTTGGAATGTGATATGTGAATGTGATTTATTGTTCTGTTTTTTTTCTTATGTCTTATACGCTTTTATTACCTACCCTGGCCATCCAAAATTTAGTGAAAAGAAATATTTAAAGCACATGACACTGTCTATCTTTACTCACAACAGTGAATTGATGGTAATAATTACAATATCTCGCACTGCAACTGCACTGAAGGGGAGATAATTTACAAGAAACTTTTGAGAGTTAGGGCTATTCATCTGTGAAGGAAATGTTTGGAATATGTGAGATGAGGCTATCTTTGTACAAAGCAACCGTTACTAAGGTTCAACTTGACGCACATTTTAAATATTGCACTAATGAAACTTTAGTAACTTATGGTCGCCTCAGTGTTTTGTGAAAGTAGCCCCTGATCCCTTCAGCTGGAAGACACTCCGGTCTTATTGATGGGAGTACTTTTTAATTGGTTATTGAATACAATTATATCACACATTACTATGTGGGAGATTTTGTTTAACTTCTTTACCCTGTTATTGGATTCCTTTAATGTAAGTGATCTTTAAGCTACTGGTGTAATATTAGTTTAGCTTTGCTGTAATTTCACCGTGTCAGGAATCACACACTGAGCTTAAATGTTGGAAATATTGGTCACACATATAACTCGTGTTGGTAACGGCCCCAATTGCTCCAGAGTATTTCGTGAATATTTCCTGAAGAGTAACTCAACCAATAGAAGAGAACCAGTGTACAGCCAGCACTGCAGTTTCCGTTCATGAATATTTCCTGAAGAGAACCAGTGTACAGCCAGCACTGCAGTTTCCGTTCATGAATATTTCCTGAAGAGAACCAGTGTACAGCCAGCACTGCAGTTTCCGTTCATGAATATTTCCTGAAGAGAACCAGTGTACAGCCAGCACTGCAGTTTCCGTTCATGAATATTTCCTGAAGAGAACCAGTGTACAGCCAGCACTGCAGTTTCCGTTCATGAATATTTCCTGAAGAGAACCAGTGTACAGCCAGCACTGCAGTTTCCGTTCATGAATATTTCCTGAAGAGAACCAGTGTACAGCCAGCACTGCAGTTTCCGTTCATGAATATTTCCTGAAGAGAACCAGTGTACAGCCAGCACTGCAGTTATTGGTCCTCATTGCTCCAGAGTAGTTCGTGAATATTTCCTGAAGAGTAACTCAACCAATAGAAGAGAACCAGTGTACAGCCAGCACTGCAGTTATTGGTCCTCATTGCTCCAGAGTAGTTCGTGAATATTTCCTGAAGAGTAACTCAACCAATAGAAGAGAACCAGTGTACAGCCAGCACTGCAGTTTCCGTTCATGAATATTTCCTGAAGAGTAACTCAACCAATAGAAGAGAACCAGTGTACAGCCAGCACTGCAGTTTCCGTTCATGAATATTTCCTGAAGAGTAACTCAACCAATAGAAGAGAACCAGTGTACAGCCAGCACTGCAGTTTCCGGACAGGTACACGACTACCTTAAACACTTAGCACGTCAGTGTCCGGTTTTCGATTATGATACGTTCACCTTTGTATTATTACTATACTGAATAAAGTTGCATGAAGTTTGTAATTTACAGCAACACTCAGTAATTCTCAGTAAAATAAAACCATTTATATCGTGTGACAAAAGGTGACTCAAACAACATACTCCACTTCTCAATAATTTCATTATTACTCGTGCGTGGAAGATACTGCAGTGTAATATTTATAGTGCAATATTAAACTAGTGTAATACCGCTCCAAGTATGACGTCACAATAGCAAGCAGTTGTGATGTCACAATGGTCATACCGCCATCACAATGGTACATCAATCGCTGGAGTCTAAGCATCAGCACACTGTCGGCAAATTCGCTTGATAACAAGATCTTGGTTTCGGCTGAACAGTTAAGCTCCTTTGACATTAATTGAGTGATGGCGATAGGTGCCAGATCTCATTAGTTATGTTTCTGGTTTAAAGATAAGGATTGTTCCATATTAACAGTGTTACTGATTCTGTTTGACATGTATTATCAACCAGATCTGTTACAACTTCCAATGCAAGTCATAACACACACCAGGTGGATCAATAGCTTACTTCAGCTTTGCTGCATTCCTTAAACTTTTTGTGCTAGGACATCAGATCCCACTATGAAGTTAATCGCGCCACTACACTTGTACAGAAAAGTTAAGCAAATGCAGCAAGGATTAACTAAGCTAATGGTCGAAAACTGTGAGGTATGAGGGAGTGGACATTATTTAGTGTGTCATGTTAAATAATGTACTTACTTACGTAAGTGTTATTTTGATTATGTTGTTATGTCTCTATTAAACAGCTTGGTGAACTAAGTGCAGTGTAGATGAAGTGTCTTGCCCAGGGACACAATACAATATGAGGCCATGGTCACAATTGTTTGGTGGCTCAATTAGGATCCAAACGCGTTCTTTAGGAGACAAACGTGTGAACCACTACTCTAGAGTGTTCCATATACACATTTGAGCTTTACGGAACATCAAGCTCAAACATCAAACTTCTGCAACATCTCCAGAACAGTTCTGCTCGTCTGATTACTGGTTCCAGGAAGCACTGTGACATCACAAAAAAACCTTTGCTAGGACGCTCCGATCCAGCAAAGAACGATCTTGCCGTCCCCAGAATTGCAGGAAAGATGCTTTTCAGTTGCCGCTCCTGTACTGTCGATTGAACTTCCAACTGAAATACAGCAGGCGCCAACAAGGGACACATTTCAGAATATGCTGAAGACATTCAGGCAAAATTTTGGCATATAAAAAAGAGGCAAAAGAAAGAAGATGTATTATCTTATCATCTCTGCAATCACTGCATGTGTACCTTCATCTATGTAAAGCGCCACTGAGCAGGTATAACCTTGATATTAGGAGCTATATAAATCAATTGTCATTCAATCATTCATTTATTCATATCTCTCGAAATCGACATCTGGAAGTAAAGTAATTTGCACAAGAGAGAATATGAACAGAAGAGGGAAAGTTTTAAAAACATTTTTAGTGATAATATTTTTCAAATACAACCCATCAACTTGCTACCGCCCCTTTAAGATTGTGTCAGTGGACAGTTGATGTTCAATATCAAACCCAAAGAGGAGACATGTCTATCGCCAGAATGGAATAGAGATTCTGACTCAATACCGTTAGTTAGTCATACTTTTACATCTGTAATTTACCACCACCCCCCCCCCCCCCCCACACACACACGTCATATATCAGACTTGCTTCGCGCCTATCACCTTCATTTAGTAATATCAGTCGTGCTCACACCAAACAGTACCAATTGACAATGTATTCCATATCTAGTTATCATGCACACACACATATTTAGAATATACCAGACACTACTATGATGATCATATCATTATATAAGCGGCTTGAAGCACTTAGTTGTCTTAAAAAAAAAACATCTGTGATATTAGCGCCAGCGCTGTCGACATTGCATCTAGGGATTTGCAAGTAAGGTTTATAAAGTAATAATTTCACCACCAACATTGTGTGTATCACAATTTAATGATGAGATACACAGACTAATAATCATTTATTCAATTTCTCAAATATCAACAATAAACCCAAATGACCTCATCCTTAAAGTTAATGCCCTGCTGTTTCGATGTGTCTTAATTAAGGGAATCCTTATCTGGATCAAACCCTATCTACAGTTCTCAAACTTTGTTATTGAACGGTCTCTTCTGTTTAATGTGTGAACTCGCAAATACTATAAACGCCCCAAGAAATGTGACTGTGGATTTGTTGGTAGAAGTTTGGAACTGAAATCAAAGGGAGATAAGTTCCATAAGGTGTCGGAGTGTAATAACAGAACAAGACATTCTATTCATCTATTCATGTCAGCTGATATAAATGCAGATAGGTTTGTGTTGGTTAATCTGTGTTGTGGAGAGTTGATCGTTTCAAGATAGGATTGAATTTGTCATATGCATGGGACTCGTCCGGGGAACTAAATAATTCAATAAGAATATCGGTTATTGGTACAGTCAGTGCCTGTGGTCGATGCCTGACACTGAGGATGTGGAAACAAATTACAATAATTTTTACTATTTCAAATTGCGTTATCCTTAATGTAAAATGATTGTTATTGATGGTTAAAGTCCATAAATATAAGTATACTTAATTAAAAAAAGTTTAGATAAATTTTAAATAGCTATGATCAATAAAAAAAGAAAAAAACATACTATTGTTTTATTTGCGTATCTGCGGATAGTTATGCGTTGTGTTCTCTTACATAGTACATTTTTACAATAACAAATTAGCTTATAAACAATATTTAACCCCCAGTATTTAATTTATATAAATAAGACAGTCATGATACGCAACATCTAGATAAAGGGAGATAACCCTTTTGTTTAGTCGCTTTTCTTACAGACATAAGTGCTCTGTGACAGCTTTTATAAAACTTTATATATACATTCAAAATATTGTGCGGGTTTTCAACCTCGAAGTGTGGACTGCCTGTAGAGGGAACAATGATGATATAGCAAACCTGTGTGTCCAGTCTGAGTGGAATCATGTTTATATTAGATTGATGTGTTTATAGGAGTGGCATTGTTTAGTGTTTAGAATGCTTGGCTTCCGACCAATTGGTTCGGGGTTCGAATACTGTCAGGGACTTGGCAACTCGGTCTGTTTGAGTGTAATGCTACACTGAATTTCACTGCAGTACCATCCATGTTTTGCCAGCTCCAGCTGTGCTCGCAGATATCACTGCAGTGAATATATATTTTTTAAGTGTTAATGCTGTAAATCCTACCAAATCAGAATAGCTTTTAGTGTATTTCTTTTACCGAATGTGTAAAATTAGCAATATCTCCTGCCCCTTATATGACAGATTTGTTCAACAGAGACCCCCACTTAAAAACACATTGAACAACAAATACTTATTAAGGATTTGTGAGCTCAAACACACGCGACATGGCTAAAGGGAGATAACTCTTTCATAAGAATTTCAGATCCAACTCTTCTATGACATGGGGAAACTGACTGTCCAGTTCAAAATAAAAGAGATGCTGGCTGTGATATATTTTTATTGTTAGTGAGATATACATTTGATTTGAACTAAATATTTAACCTTTGTTTATTCTCAACTTCTACAACAAAAATTAACTATATATGCAAAATGAGATCACATATGTGTTTTGTTTTTGAGCACATCCATATAACACGATATACATTTCTTGAGAAATAAAAATTCTATAGTATTTGTTGCATTAAATTAAGTTAGTCCTTTAAATGATACATTGAACTATCATGTTAAAAAAATGAAATAAAGTTATGTTTTAAAATGCAGAAACAAGCTGTATTCTTTGGAGGAGGTCTCAGATCAAAATGGCCGACATTTTGAAAGATATTTATAATATATTCAATGGCAACGATTTTGGTATAGATATAGTATTTATTGCATTAAATTAAGTTATTCCCTTAGATGATACAGTGAACATGCATGTTCGACAAATGAAATCAAGTTATGTTTCAAAATGCAGATACAAGTTCTATTCTTTTGAGGAGGTCTCAGCTCAAAATGGCCGCCATTTTGAAAGACATTAATAATATATTCAATGGCACCGATTTTGGTATAGATATAGTATTTGTTGCATTAAATTAAGTTTTTCCCTTAGATGATACAGTGAACTAGTTTGTTCGACAAATGAAATAAAGATACTTTTTAGAATGCAGATACAAGCTCTATTCTTTGGAGGAAGTCTCAGTTCAAAATGGCGGCCATTTTGAAAGACATTAATAATATATTCAATGGCACCGATTTTGGTATAGATATAGTATTTGTTGCATTAAATTAAGTTATTCCCTTAAATGATACAGTGAACTTGCATGTTCGACAAATGAAAAAAAGTTATTTTACAAAATGCAGATACAAGTTGTATTCTTTGGAGAAGGTATCAGCTCAAAATGGCCGCCATTTTGAAAGACATTAATAATATATTCAATGGCATCGATTTTGGTATAGATATAGTATTTGTTGCATTAAATTAAGTTATTCCCTTAAATGATACAGTGAACTTGCATGTTCGACAAATGAAATAAAGTTATGTTTCATAATGCAGATACAAGTTCTATTCTTTGGAGGAGGTCTCAGCTCAAAATGGCCGCCATTTTGAAAGACATTAATAATATATTCAATGGCACCGATTTTGGTATAGATATAGTATTCGTTGCATTAAATTAAGTTATTCCCTTAGATGATACAGTGAACTAGTTTGTTCGACAAATGAAATAAAGATGTTTTTTAGAATGCAGATACAAGCTCTATTCTTTGGAGGAAGTCTCAGTTCAAAATGGCCGCCATTTTGAAAGACATTAATAATATATTCAATGGCACCGATTTTGGTATAGATATAGTATTTGTTGCATTAAATTAAGTTATTCTCTTAGATGATACAGTGAACTAGCATGTTCGACAAATGAAATAAAGTTATGTTTCAAAATGCAGATACAAGTTCTATTCTTTGGACAAGGTATCAGCTCAAAATGGCCGACATTTTGAAAGATATTTATAATATATTCAATGGCAACGATTTTGGTATAGATATAGTATTTGTTGCATTAAATTAAGTTATTCCCTTAGATGATACAGTGAACTAGCATGTTCGACAAATGAAATCAAGTTATGTTTCAAAATGCAGATACAAGTTGTATTCTTTGGAGAAGGTATCAGCTCAAAATGGCCGCCATTTTGAAAGACATTAATAATATATTCAATGGCATCGATTTTGGTATAGATATAGTATTTGTTGCATTAAATTAAGTTATTCCCTTAGATGATACAATGAACTTGCATGTTCGACAAATGAAATAAAGTTATGTTTCAAAATGCAGACACAAGTTGTATTCTTTGGAGGAGGTCTCAGCTCAAAATGGCCACCATTTTGAAAGACATTAATAATATATTCAATGGCAACGATTTTGGTATAGATATAGTATTTGTTGCATTAAATTAAGTTATTCCCTTAAATGATACAGTGAACTTGCATGTTCGACAAATGAAATAAAGTTATGTTTCAAAATGCAGATACAAGTTCTATTCTTTGGAGGAGGTCTCAGCTCAAAATGGCCGCCATTTTGAAAGACATTAATAATATATTCAATGGCAACGATTTTGGTATAGATATAGTATTTGTTGCATTAAATTAAGTTATTCCCTTAAATGATACAGTGAACTTGCATGTTCGACAAATGAAATAAAGTTATGTTTCAAAATGCAGATACAAGTTCTATTCTTTGGAGGAGGTCTCAGCTCAAAATGGCCGCCATTTTGAAAGACATTAATAATATATTCAATGGCAACGATTTTGGTATAGATATAGTATTCGTTGCATTAAATTAAGTTATTCCCTTAGATGATACAGTGAACTAGTTTGTTCGACAAATGAAATAAAGATATTTTTTAGAATGCAGATACAAGCTCTATTCTTTGGAGGAAGTCTCAGTTCAAAATGGCCGCCATTTTGAAAGACATTAATAATATATTCAATGGCAACGATTTTGGTATAGATATAGTATTTGTTGCATTAAATTAAGTTATTCCCTTAGATGATACAGTGAACTAGCATGTTCGACAAATGAAATAAAGTTATGTTACAAAATGCAGATACAAGTTCTATTCTTTGGAGAAGGTATCAGCTCAAAATGGCCGACATTTTGAAAGACATTAATAATATATTCAATGGCAACGATTTTGGTATAGATATAGTATTTGTTGCATTAAATTAAGTTATTCCCTTAGATGATACAGTGAAGTAGCATGTTCGACAAATGAAATCAAGTTATGTTTCAAAATGCAGATACAAGTTGTATTCTTTGGAGGTGGTCTCAGCTCAAAATGGCCGACATTTTGAAAGACATTAATAATATATTCAATGGCAACGATTTTGGTATAGATATAGTATTTGTTGCATTAAATTAAGTTATTCCCTTAGATGATACAGTGAACTAGCATGCTCGACAAATGAAATAAAGTTATTTTTCAAAATGCAGTTAAAAGTTCTATTCTTTGGAGAAGGTATCAGCTCAAAATGGCCGACCTTTTTAAAGACATTAATAATATATTCAATGGCAACGATTTTGGTATAGATATAGTATTTGTTGCATTAAATTAAGTTATTCCCTTAGATGATACAGTGAACTAGCATGCTCGACAAATGAAATAAAGTTATTTTTCAAAATGCAGATACAAGTTCTATTCTTTGGAGAAGGTATCAGCTCAAAATGGCCGACATTTTGAAAGACATTAATAATATTCAATGGCAACGATTTTGGTATAGATATAGTATTTGTTGCATTAAATTAAGTTATTCCCTTAGATGATACAGTAAACTATCGTGTTCGACAAATGATATAAAGTTATTTTTCAAAATGCAGATACAAGTTGTATTCTTTGGAGAAGGTATCAGCTCAAAATGGCCACCATTTTGAAAGACATTAATAATATATTCAATGGCAACGATTTTGGTATAGATGTAGTATTTGTTGCATTAAATTAAGTTATTCCCTTAGATGATACAGTAAACTATCGTGTTCGACAAATGATATAAAGTTATGTTTCAAAATGCATATACAAGCTGTATTCTTTGGAGGAGGTCTCAGCTCAAAATGGCCACCATTTTGAAAGACATTAATAATATATTCAATGGCAACGATTTTGGTATAGATATAGTATTTGTTGCATTAAATTAAGTTATTCCCTTAGATGATACAGTGAACTAGCATGCTCGACAAATGAAATAAAGTTATTTTTCAAAATGCAGTTAAAAGTTCTATTCTTTGGAGAAGGTATCAGCTCAAAATGGCCGACCTTTTTAAAGACATTAATAATATATTCAATGGCAACGATTTTGGTATAGATATAGTATGTGTTGCATTAAATTAAGTTATTCCCTTAGATGATACAGTGAACTAGCATGCTCGACAAATGAAATAAAGTTATTTTTCAAAATGCAGATACAAGTTCTATTCTTTGGAGAAGGTATCAGCTCAAAATGGCCGACATTTTGAAAGACATTAATAATATATTCAATGGCATCGATTTTGGTATAGATATAGTATTTGTTGCATTGAATTAAGTTATTCCCTTAGATGATACAATGAACTTGCATGTTCGACAAATGATATAAAGTTATGTTTCAAAATGCATATACAAGCTGTATTCTTTGGAGGAGGTCTCAGCTCAAAATGGCCACCATTTTGAAAGACATTAATAATATATTCAATGGCAACGATTTTGGTATAGATATAGTATTTGTTGCATTAAATTAAGTTATTCCCTTAGATGATACAGTGAACTAGCATGCTCGACAAATGAAATAAAGTTATTTTTCAAAATGCAGTTAAAAGTTCTATTCTTTGGAGAAGGTATCAGCTCAAAATGGCCGACCTTTTTAAAGACATTAATAATATATTCAATGGCAACGATTTTGGTATAGATATAGTATTTGTTGCATTAAATTAAGTTATTCCCTTAGATGATACAGTGAACTAGCATGCTCGACAAATGAAATAAAGTTATTTTTCAAAATGCAGATACAAGTTCTATTCTTTGGAGAAGGTATCAGCTCAAAATGGCCGACATTTTGAAAGACATTAATAATATATTCAATGGCATCGATTTTGGTATAGATATAGTATTTGTTGCATTGAATTAAGTTATTCCCTTAGATGATACAATGAACTTGCATGTTCGACAAATGAAATAAAGTTATGTTTCATAATGCAGATACAAGTTCTATTCTTTGGAGGAAGTCTCAGTTCAAAATGGCCGCCATTTTGAAAGACATTAATAATATATTCAATGGCACCGATTTTGGTATAGATATAGTATTTGTTGCATTAAATTAAGTTATTCCCTTAAATGATACAGTGAACTAGCATGCTCGACAAATGAAATAAAGTTATTTTTCAAAATGCAGATACAAGTTCTATTCTTTGGAGAAGGTATCAGCTCAAAATGGCCGACATTTTGAAAGACATTAATAATATATTCAATGGCATCGATTTTGGTATAGATATAGTATTTGTTGCATTGAATTAAGTTATTCCCTTAGATGATACAATGAACTTGCATGCTCGACAAATGAAATAAAGTTATTTTTCAAAATGCAGTTAAAAGTTCTATTCTTTGGAGAAGGTATCAGCTCAAAATGGCCGACCTTTTTAAAGACATTAATAATATATTCAATGGCAACGATTTTGGTATAGATATAGTATTTGTTGCATTAAATTAAGTTATTCCCTTAGATGATACAGTGAACTAGCATGCTCGACAAATGAAATAAAGTTATTTTTCAAAATGCAGATACAAGTTCTATTCTTTGGAGAAGGTATCAGCTCAAAATGGCCGACATTTTGAAAGACATTAATAATATTCAATGGCAACGATTTTGGTATAGATATAGTATTTGTTGCATTAAATTAAGTTATTCCCTTAGATGATACAGTAAACTATCGTGTTCGACAAATGATATAAAGTTATTTTTCAAAATGCAGATACAAGTTGTATTCTTTGGAGAAGGTATCAGCTCAAAATGGCCACCATTTTGAAAGACATTAATAATATATTCAATGGCAACGATTTTGGTATAGATATAGTATTTGTTGCATTAAATTAAGTTATTCCCTTAGATGATACAGTGAACTAGCATGCTCGACAAATGAAATAAAGTTATTTTTCAAAATGCAGATACAAGTTCTATTCTTTGGAGAAGGTATCAGCTCAAAATGGCCGACATTTTGAAAGACATTAATAATATATTCAATGGCATCGATTTTGGTATAGATATACAGTTGTCCAATAAAGAAAGTACCAAGTTTCGCGAAATTTCGCGAAACTCACGCGAAACTCACGAGAAAGTTTCGAGAAAATCTCGAGTGAGTTTCGCGAAAGTTTCGCGTGAGTTTCGCGAAAGTTTCGCGTGAGTTTCGCGAAAGTTTCGCGTGAGTTTCGCGAAAATTTCGCGTGTGTTTCGCGAAAATTTCGCGTGTGTTTCGCGTGAGTTTCGCGAAAATTTCGCGTGAGTTTCGCGTGTGTTTCGCGAAAGTATCTCGTGTGTTTCGCGAAAATTTCGAATGTTTTCATTTCATATGTCTTTGAAAAACATTTTCCCGTGGATGCGTGGTATTTATGCTTGAGATTGGAGAGAGGCTAGATGTAGCAGATGTGTCAAATATTATATCATTACTATAGTCTGATTGAATGTGTTTCAGTACCGTAACAGATATATTACCTTGTTTAATTGCCGATTGATCATACGAAACTGAATTCTCGTACACATGTGATAATTTCATGTCTAATACATTTGAAATACATTTGATATGCCAGATGTTTTGCAACAACGTAGTAAAGGGTTTAAAAAAGTGTTACGACAGTGACATGTTCAAATTTCAATGAATATGGTATATTAAATGTCTATGAGCGCGAGTTATGCTTTCATATTTGAATAGGTAACATAATTAACTCATTAACGCCGACAGGTAATTAACAGCTCAACGCCTGGCCCGCCAGGTCCACTAGCACCTGGGTGCAGCGAGACCAATTAGACTTCGTCACCTCTGATTTAGCGAGAGCGAGTGGCATGTCATAAACATGACTGATTGTTTGTTGTGTCTTGCATAACGATCAAAAGTAGACAGGAAATGGGTGATACGGAACTATTTTAAATGATGTAACATTAAGATATCCGATATTGAATTTATTTGCTGCTTGTTAGTTATATATTGTCAGATCTTACAGATGAACAATTATGATATATACAGTGCTGTGATAAGTTTGCCAAACTTAACATCCTGTAAGATATCTATTTAATCAATGTGAAAAAATTGACCGTCTTTATTTACCTGCATTTATATTTATTCTTGGTCTGTATCACTTGTAACTGTTTGTCACTTAGTATAGTTACATGTTTTTAAAATTTGGATATTTTGTATGTATTAGACGAGACAAAAATACTTTTATTATAACAATGTGAAAGTTTTCATTTTACAATTAGGGAATTTAGGGAAAAGGGTATTATTGAACACTAAAATAATGCCAGCAAGTTTATGAATATGTTTAAAGAGTGTATTATTTATATCTACCGCCGACAGTGAAAACAAAAAAACACGTTATAGAAGAAGAAGAGAAGAAAGAGGAAAAGTATTTTATTTCGGTGTCACGTGCATACATACATTTCACATATGGCATAATGTAACAATATTCACATGATATAAAAACATTGAAGATAAAAATATAGCACCCGGTCTACAAAGGCCTATGAGGCACCATATTACTTTGTTCATATTAAAATATAGATGAATATGGATATAAAACATTGCATATACAAGGATGGAATTATTAAAATTAAGTATAGGGGCGTGACTTTAGGAAGAAGATTGTCCAATAATATGCTTGTTTTACATCGGTCACGCACCTGTTTACCAATCCACTCATGAATAATGAATCAATATTGTTTAAATCATTAAAATTAAGTGAGGCGCAACCTCCGTCTGTATATTAAGGCAGCCAGTGGCTTACATAACCTACTGCTAGATAATAAATATACAGCCTGGTCAGTCGGGTTGAGATGTAGAAAGGAAGGGTCAGCCGAAGATACAGATTTCAAAAATTCATACTTTAAATCTGAGTAAAAATTACAAACAGCGAGAAAGTGAATTTCATCCTCTGTACAGTTACTGTTACAGAATTTACATAATATTTGATCAAGAGGTACTTTAGGACGGGAAAACCTACCTAATTCTATTTCTAAGGGAAAAGTGCCACATCGTAATTTGCTGAGTATACTGAGGTGTGAACGCTGAAAAGAAGCTGAAACATAAGATTCAGTATTTAGGGAATGTTTAAATAAGCGGTAAGTCCGCAACTTATTACCATTACACTGACCATGCACTATCATTCCATAGATGAAATAACCTATCCGCTCTATCCTTATTCATTAAATAATTCCTAGCAGAAGTATACTCTCAGAGATAGTCATATATATAAACATTCAATAATCCTATTTCTCACCGACATGTGTTTATTTACAAATGTTGTGTAGACTTGTGATTATTGAGAAACCTTTCACAGAGAGGTACACGCGATTTGCGATGGTCGCCAGCATGAAAGGGAAATACTGAAAGCGAGGACTAACGAAACAGATAAATGATGTTTATATACTTGAATATATTTGAAACATATAAAACTAAAACATGGTTAAATTTGGGATAACACTACCTTCAATAGTACAAATTCTTGTACTTTTTCGGGTCGAGTCCCATGCGGGATTCGAACCCACGCCCTCAGAGTAAGGCAACTATCGCCAGCATTGACTGTACCAACAGCTTACCACACGACCATTTCGCCTCGAAATATAAAACTATTTTCATCGCTCAACATACATCGTATTTGAAGTAAATGCGCAAGACATCATTGACATTCGATGCTCAAACATGATTGCATAAAACGCTACATATAGGGGCGTGACTTTAGGAAGAAGATTGTCCAATAATATGCTTGTTTTACATCGGTCACGCACCTGTCACCTGTCATTCAATTAGGATGTGTCTCCGTCTGATTTGTAATCCCTAGACTGTTATTTCAAGGTCAAATATGTTATTTCTATACTCTAATTGAATGTGTATTCGCGTAAGTATCAATCCCGTAACTAAACAGCATCTTGCGTTTATTGCCAATGACTCAACAGAAATCACTAAATACACCGGATGTATTGTTATATGAGATACCCAAGCTGACACTTCATTTACTGAACTCAAAATACAATTGAAACATATTATATGGTTTACGGGTAATGATTAAGTTATTCCGTTATGCTCACTCGCTGTGAGGAGCTAATTAATTTGTCGCATATGTGCGGCTCTCAGCCTTAATGAGTTAACTATTAATATGAAAATAGATTCTTTCAATTGAATAAGTTCAGCCAGACAGCGTCAGAATACTTTAGAAATCATTCCTAATAAAGTGTATCAAAATCATAACTATGTAAAGTAACTATGTTCTTTTTATCCGACATGTGTTTACTAAATGGTGAGTATTTACTATAAAGTGGGTTTCAATAGGTCGTATTATCCATACTTAAGTGACTCTCTATCCAAATGAGTGGTTATAGGAATTAATTTCCTGTGATCAAAGTTGTAGTGATAAACATAAGCGACACTCGCTGAATGAATGGGGTAAATGAGGCATGTAAACGTCAATCGCGGTGTGTAACTGTAAGGAGCTTATTTATTTATGAAGCAAACATTGTATATGCATTTTCTTCATTATGGAGGTGGGCGATGTCTGAAAAAGGAAAGAGTATTAGTCAGTGGCATGTGGCTTACCTCCCTTCAATGTGGACGTTATGTGTATTGCATTAAGTGTAATTGAAAAATTGTGATTTGATTAACACTTGCCGTGTGTTGGCACGCAGCAAGTTGGCAATCAAATCACGAACGATTATCTAATTGCAATTAATTCAATACATCAAACAACTACGTTATGTAATGGAACTGCAAACCAAAACCCGTTCAAATGAGATAAGAGTGCCGTAAATACAGTAAAGTTCTATGCGTATCTGCATATGTAACTACACTGATAGTTTCGAGTCATGCTTAACAGTTGATAAATGTTCTTGGTAACACATTAATAACCGAAAACAGACACTGTTTGGCAGTTCTGTGACTCATATATTTGTGAAATATCATATTTGTAACTAACTCAAAGAGGAATATGACGTCGATGACGTCTTGCAGTAATGATGCGTCAACAAATTGAAGTCAATGAACGTACATGCCGCCATGTCACTAACATAATTTCCATATTTCATATCAGTTTACTTTAAATACCAAACCGTATGTCCTGAAAACCACTTTGAAATAATAATGCAGCACCTCATGTGTGTTGGAACATACCTTAAGACTATCAAGCAGCATACTCTCATGTTTGAAGCAGTGTATATCATGTAACGAGATATATGTCATCACAGGCATTCAAAATCGATTTTATCCGGCGGAAATATATTCCGTTCGTCCCGTCACTAACAGTGAAACCTAGCATACTGTACTGCTCTTTATTATCACGACAATCTTGTGAACTCTTGTCAATGAATGAATGAATGAATGAAGAAATGAATGAATGAATGAATGAATGAATGAATGAATGAATGAATGAATGAATGAATGAAGTTCACAAAAGTGACATAGAGAAATAACGACAGTTTACAATATTATTATGAGAGCATACTAGACAAGATTTTTACATAGTTACAAACTTTCCACAGTAGTGCGTTATGTTTACAGAGCATAAGAGATATGAATTGATCTCTAGAAGGGTCATTACAATAATAAAGTGGTAAAAATGACCTTCTTATATTATTATAACATGGACAAAACAACAGGAGCTGAGCCTCATTACCGAGGGCACTTTTACAAAATGTACGTAATCTATATTCTTAGTTAACATTATATCAACTTCAAATTTCAATAGGAAGTCCGTGATTACAAGTTCTAGTTCTAGTAAACCAACTGTAAACATTTCATGGAAAGTGTAATAGGTACATGTATGTTTCTAGATTTGGGGATTGTTTTAAAATATTATAGTAGTAGCCTTTAGAAGATGTAGATTTACAATTGTTCCAACGTTGAACAAACTGGTTACATAATATAGATTTAACGGTACCTTAATGCCACAATCTGTTTGTGCAGTTTTTTTTATATATATAACCTAATGTAATTTAAACCAGTACCTTCCAAGGTAGTTTTAATAACTTTGATAAGAGGTAAATATATATTTGGATCACAAGCAGTCATTGATAACATAAGTCTATATAAAATGCTGGACAATGTACATGTATGAGTAGATGAGATAAGTTTGCACCAGTATGATATGATTCGAACCTTAACAAGAACATCTAACGGCAATCTTCCCAATTCATCATATACGCTATAATCTTGGGTTGACTGTTTTACTTAATTACAAAATTTCAAGTGTACTCTTTCAAGAATAACACACTTCTCGAAACCCAAACTTTGGAGCCATACAACAAAATTGGCTGTACAAGGTTGTCGAACAGTTTAAACTGACAATCAATTGGTATATCTAACAATCTCATATTTCTAAAAACAGCATGCATAGCTCTAGAAATTTGCTCAGCATCTTCCAGCGAATACCTCACACGAATTAACGCAGACGACAAAGAGAACAAGTCCCACCACGTGTCACTCCCCCTCTGACATGTGACATATGTGTCTATTCAACCGTTCGATTTTATTCCCAATCGATCATTACTTGCAAATTACTGACAGATTTGTATCCTGTTCTTATGTATACCATTTCTAAATGCCCGTCAAAGACCAGATGTGTATTAGATGCGATACTATATAAACTGTGTCTCAAGTGCTGTTTGCATTACACATCTCATACGATAACTAACGGTATAGTTACAATACACAAACTGTTATGTCATGTCTAGGTTTACCATGAGACGAAACGATTGGATAAGTTAACAAAAACGAATCAACTGTATTGTTAAAACGATTGACCACGCACACACACACATATACACACGCGCGCGCGCTTTTGATAACCCCTGGATGATTCCTAGTATACACAAACCACAACGTCAAAGCCTTGCCGCAGGTCCATCTGTCTTGGATGACCAAAAGGGTGTCGATCCCGCTTGAAGACACAAATCGTAGCTATAGAGACTGACATCGGCTTTCGTTTCATAACACAATAAAACAATCAGCACAAGACAGTTTCCTGTCATCAAACTTGCCAGAGAAATCCGGCATGAAAATCATTTGGATATTATCTGGAGCGAGACGACAATCAGTGATATAAACAATATAATATGTATAATGTCGTAATGAGATATAATGGTGTAAAGTTTCGTAGAATGTACCGAAGTGCTTACAAATGGCTGTTTTAGTGATGAAAGAATAAACTCCAGGTTTTGGCAGTAAAATATACACTATGTTTAAAAAGTAGAATACATTTATCTTCATCATAGTGCTCTGTAAATTTGGGATAGCCTAAAAGACATGTTCATACAACGTTTCACTCAACTCATCATACACACGGCAATGACCAAGCAAAGGCAAATATATTTTATGGATGATCACATTCTTTATTTCACAATGGCGACGATTCGGTATAGATCCTTATACCGTCATCAAGCATATAGCAGAGGTTGTTTTATAGCAGACTATACAGGGTACATATTTGTATGATAAAGAGAAAATAATCACAATCAAATGAGATAAAAATGAATTACAAGGTTTAAACGAGTGGAGTTGTGATAACAAGGAGGAGATCTGTAAGTAACCAGCGAGTGCTAAGTTAATTAGCATGCGGGGCAGATGAGAGGACAAATGCAGGATGAGGGTACCAATTAGTGGGGAGGGGAAGTCAGAGTGAGTAGGAACACTTGCAGTACACTGAAAACACACTCTTTATTGGTATATCTTCCCGTTTGCAAATGCAAATGCGACCGATCGAACAATATGTCAGAGAGACGGTTGAGTTATAGAATATTTTTTATGGGAAGATGAAATTGCAGTTTTAACGAAGAAAACGAAACTGGAATTTTAGACTTTATGAACAGTTTTAGAACATTAATTTAAATCACCTATTCAACACAGATGTGAGAACAGAAGAAACTCTTAGTGAACACAGTGGGAGAACTATGTTTTCAAGTTACACAGTTACCTGGAATGAGGCACTAAATGTAGATGATTACAGAAAACTACGAACATATAAGACTATTAAACATGCATATGGATGCGAATAAATATGTCAATGTCAACATGCCAAGGACGCATCGAAGTGGGAGAGGTATTAAGATAGGCTGTTAGCCTGTTTACCAATCCCTTTCTTTTTTAGAAAAAAATA
>OW388298.1:71740287-71784856 GCA_936450465.1 Gibbula magus
GCAGAGCTCGTACACTGGACAATGGTCACTGATGGAGACTTCCCCAATCACTGATGACCACCTGGCAGAGTTCGGACGTTGGACAATGGTCACTGTGATGGATACTTTCCCCATCACTGATGACCACCTGGCAGAGCTCGGACGTTGGACAATGGTCACTAGTGATGGAGACTTCCCCCATCACTGATGACCAGCGAGCAGAGCTCGGACACAGGACAGTGGTCACTAGTGATGGAGACTTTCCCCATCTCTGATGACCAGCTAGCAGAGCTCGGACACTGGACACGTGGCAAGTCACCGACAAGCAGTCTTGCTTTAGATCCCTGCCCACTGACAGAGATCCAAAGACTTCAAGGACAAGTTGTCCAGCATGTGTCACTTCAAGAGCTCCGGAGCATTACCCAGCAGTGTAGATTGACTCATCACAATAACACCGAGAGGTTACTTGGTCAAAGTGAGCGTATCAATGCTGGTTCACTCACAACATACATCTCTCCAAAGAAAATACATTAGCAATCACAATCTTTGAGAGAGATATATGTCAGACACAGACAGAAACTGGAGCAAAAGGAAGTTTTGGAATCTAAAGTGGAATATGATAATAACATTGAAATGTATATGAATAAATGAAAGTTACTGAATATTATTACATATAAGTAGTCAATCCCACAAATGACTGTAACACGATTTCAACATGACTATCTATCATTAGTTTATTTATATCATGCTTTATCCTAGTTTACCACTTGTTTCACACTTACAGTGCAGCATATACTAATTTCCTATAGTGTTTCGTTAAGACTTATAGCACATCCCCAAAGATGGTCTACAGGATACATTACCACCTGTTTATATTATAACACATCTCCAAAGATGGTCTACAGGATACATTACCACCTGTTTATATTATAGCACATCTCTAAAGATGGTCTACAGGATACATTACCACCTGTTTATATTATAGCACATCCCCAAAGATGGTCTACAGGATACATTACCACCTGGTTATATTATAGCACATCCCCAAAGATGGTCTACACGATACATTACCACCTGTTTATATTATAACACATCTCTAAAGATGGTCTACAGGATACATTACCACCTGTTTATATTATAACACATCTCTAAAGATGGTCTACAGGATACATTACCACATGTTTATATTATAACACATCTCTAAAGATGGTCTACAGGATACATTACCACCTGTTTATATTATAGCACATCCCCAAAGATGGTCTACAGGATACATTACCACCTGTTTATATTATAGCACATCCCCAAAGATGGTCTACAGGATACATTACCACCTGTTTATATTATAGCACATCCCCAAAGATGGTCTACCGGATACATTACCACCTGTTTATATTATAGCACATCCCCAAAGCTGGTCTACAGGATACATTACCACCTGTTTATATTATAGCACATCCCCAAAGCTGGTCTACAGGATACATTACCACCTGTTTATATTATAACACATCCCCAAAGCTGGTCTACAGGATACATTACCACCTGTTTATATTATAGCACATCCCCAAAGCTGGTCTACAGGATACATTACCACCTGTTTATATTATAACACATCCCCAAAGCTGGTCTACAGGATACATTACCACCTGGTTATATTATAGCACATCCCCAAAGATGGTCTACAGGATACATTACCACCTGTTTATATTATAGCACATCCACAAAGATGGTCTACAGGATACATTACCACCTGTTTATATTATAGCACATCCCCAAAGATGGTCTACAGGATACATTACCACCTGTTTATATTATAGCACATCCCCAAAGCTGGTCTACAGGATACATTACCACCTGTTTATATTATAACACATCCCCAAAGCTGGTCTACAGGATACATTACCACCTGTTTATATTATAGCACATCCCCAAAGATGGTCTACAGGATACATTACCACCTGGTTATATTATAGCACATCCCCAAAGCTGGTCTACAGGATACATTACCACCTGTTTATATTATAGCACATCCCCAAAGATGGTCTACAGGATACATTACCACCTGTTTATATTATAGCACATCCCCAAGGATGGTCTACAGGATACATTACCACCTGTTTATATTATAGCACATCCCCAAGGATGGTCTACAGGATACATTACCACTTGTTTATATTATAGCACATCCCCAAGGATGGTCTACAGGATACATTGCCACCTGTTTATATTATAACACATCCCCAAAGATGGTCTACAGGATACATTACCACCTGTTTATATTATAGCACATCCCCAAAGATGGTCTACAGGATACATTACCACCTGTTTATATTATAACACATCCCCAAAGCTGGTCTACAGGATACATTACCACCTGGTTATATTATAGCACATCCCCAAAGATGGTCTACAGGATACATTACCACCTGTTTATATTATAGCACATCCCCAAGGATGGTCTACAGGATACATTGCCACCTGTTTATATTATAACACATCCCCACAGATGGTCTACAGGATACATTACCACCTGTTTATATTATAGCACATCCCCAAAGCTGGTCTACAGGATACATTACCACCTGTTTATATTATAACACATCCCCAAAGCTGGTCTACAGGATACATTGCCACCTGTTTATATTATAACACATCCCCAAAGCTGGTCTACAGGATACATTACCACCTGTTTATATTATAGCACATCCACAAAGATGGTCTACAGGATACATTACCACCTGTTTATATTATAGCACATCCACAAAGATGGTCTACAGGATACATTACCACCTGTTTATATTATAGCACATCCACAAAGCTGGTCTACAGGATACATTACCACCTGTTTATATTATAGCACATCCCCAAAGACGGTCTAAAGGATACATTACCACCTGTTTATATTATAGCACATCCCCAAAGCTGGTCTACAGGATACATTACCACCTGTTTATATTATAACACATCTCTGAAGATGGTCTACATGATACATTGCCACCTGTTTATATTATAACACATCTCTAAGGATGGTCTACAAGATACATTACCACCTGTTTATATTATAACACATCTCTAAAGATGGTCTACAGGATACATTACCACCTGTTTACTACTTGTTTATAGTTACACTTCCATTATAACACATCTCTAAAGCTATTCTACACAGATACATTACTATATGTTTATGTATGACAGTGTATCACTTTCTTTGAGAACATTAAAACAAGTTAAGTTTATATGAGGAAATAAATTCGAACTTGCCAGACCATTCCAGCAGTCCTCTGTCCCAGACTGTACACGCATCCCCTGCGGTCACCAGGGATATGGAAACACCTACACATGGCCAGATAGACACCGGCGGCAAACAGCACCACCTGGCAACATACACCGGCATCAGACAGCATCGATGGCAGACAGCTCCAAGATATACCGGCATTAAATCTTTCCAATGGCAGATTCCTGTAGAATACAAGGAATGAATATCCCACTACATATTTTGAAAAAAATTCAGCTGCTAATCAAGTCTACAGCTGAGATGTTGACAGAAACAGGTCCTCCGACCGTAGTTTACTAATTTCACATTGAGTACCCCTCTGATAGATACAAAGTTGCCAAGCTCCACAGGCCCACTGCAATTTAGAGAGTGAACAAATACACTGGTTTTAAAAACTTTGCCTAGAATACACAAGATGAACTAATTAGGAAATAAAGAAATAATACTGATCAGCACATTAAGGGTAAGGGTCTGTGTGTGCGTGCTTCTGTTTCAGAGGGGGGGGGGGGGGGGGGGGTCACACTTATATTTACATTTAGTGTCTATAGTAGCAATGATTTATTTCAACATCGTGTGAACTGATTGTGAACTGTGTGAAAAAGCACTTCACATAAGTAAAACTTGTGTTGCACAACATCACATGCAATAATCCCTCATCACTGTATGACAATCATAACTGTATGAGATTGACAGTTGTCTCCAAACCCTGAGACTATATAAATTAACACTAACTGGGACAGGTAACTATGTAGTGGAATGCCGAGAGACCCCCACAGCAAGGCATAACTCTTGCCAGTCTCCATAACTGGCTGATTTAAGCATTGCAGTATTTCCCTCACTTTACCATAGCTGTACCTTAAATGCATAGTAGCCTCTGATTTTCTAGTAATGAAACTTTAAGAAAATGAAGCAAGGCTTAAATCAGCCAGCAATTGAGACTGGCAAGAGAAATATCTTGGGTAGGGAAGTTGCAGACCTTTTCTAAAGCCCCGGCAAGATTGTTGTGGCAAGGAATAATATTAATACTAATCCATTAGGAAAGTGATATTCCCATACATGATCATATCCAAATTGCAACATTTGAGGAAGCGAGCAAAGCTCACATACCCCCTTCCAAATATAGTTTGACATAGTTGAAAATAGGAAAGGCACATCTATCGGAATGACTAACCTGTATTTAAAGTTAAATGAATATGGATTGTACAGTTCGAGAGAGAAGTGTTAAGTCATGTTTCAAAGGTAACCACCAAAAATAATACTCAGGAATAGGTCTAACGCTCAAAAGGCACATCTAGGCACCATGTGTATGTGTAGCAAGTTTCGTGTAGGTATAATGTATAGTTTGGGACAAAATTACTTCCTCACAGAGTCACTGTTTTGGAAATGGAAACCGCCAAAAGTAAAATGAAAAAAACGGTCTTACTCTCAAAAGGCACAACTAGAAATCACGTGGCAAATATGTAGCAAGTTTGGTGAAGCTAGCATGTAAAGTTTGAGAAAATGGACAGAAAGACACCATATGTATGCTTGAAATAATCACAAACTAATTGCAGTCGGAAATCTATAAGCATGGATGACGGGACACATTTCACAGTATCCAGACATGAAGCAGATCACAAGTCCAGGGACCACATCCATTAATTGTTGCTGAAAGTTACTGAGGGGAGGGGATTCCACTTAATGATTGTTAAACACACCAACTATGTCTCACGTTTTTTGAGATCTGCTCTGGAAATGGAAACCAATGTTGAGTTTCCGTGGAAACGGGTACATGGCTAAAACTAAAATTCTGAAGAAGTTGAAAATACTCAAAGGCACATCTAATCTTGTTGATTATTAGTCACATCAAGATTCGTTAAGCTATGCCTCGTGGTTATTGAGTTCTGCTCCGGAGAAAAAAATCCAAGTTCCGTCTCCATGGAAACAAGACAAATAGAAATATGAAAAAGTTGAAAATACCAAAAGGCACATCTACACATACCGGCTGTTCCATACACTAAGTTTTGTTGTGCTATGCCTAACAGTTTTTGAGATCTGCTCCGAAAAAGAAAGCCCATGTTGCATTTCCATGGACAGAGGTAAACGGCTAAAAATAAAATTCTGAAGAAGTTGAAAATACTAAAAGGTACATGATCACTTGATAATTGTCGTCACACACACAAAGATTCGTTGAGTTATGGGTTACATTTTTAAAGATCTGCTCCGGAAACCATTTTGAGATGGACAGATAAATCAACGAACTAACAGACGGACAGACAGACCCATATAAGTCAAATATTTATAGTATATAGAGATGACAATGCAAACTTTCAGCATCCTTATATTACTTGTTCAAAGAGAGGCTGCATCAATTTTAAAGAGGACCATGTCCAAATGAACAAATTTTAATCTACATGTTACACTTACTTAGGGAAGTGGTGGAAAAAAATCAAAATGCAATAATGTCATACAGGGAGTGATTTGTTTAATCCTTTAACACACCTACAACTTAAATTCAAGCATTTTTTATCAAAGCAAAATAAACTTTTTTAAAATAATAAATTGTAAACGGTAATTGTGTCATCAATACAGTTGTCATAGTTTGTAAACAACCATATCACATGTGTACACAACCCTGAGTCTTGTAAATATAATTTGTAATGTAGTTAGATGAATTAAACAGACAGATGCTATCTGGCCACGCATACTTCCATCTATATCATCTATAGTCACATTGAAATATATATATGGATAAATGAAAGTTGCTAATATCCTGTATTGTGATATACACTGAGTAAACACACAAAAACCGGTAACACCTTTATAACATGACTATTTATCATTAGTTTACGTATACCTTTGTTTACGTTATAGCAACATTCCCAAAAGTGGTCTTCATAGATACATAACTATTGTTGACATTTACACTTAAATTATAGCGCAGCCCAAAAGTCAGTCTACACAGATACATTACTATCTGTTAATGTATGACAGTGTAACACTTAATATCTTTGACAAAATTCAAAACCAGTAATATTTAAATGAGAAAATAAATGAGAACATACCAGACCATTCCTGCAATCCTTGGCCCCAGACTGTACAAGCATCCCCTGCCGTCACCAGGGATATGGAAACATCTACACACGGCCAGATACCACAGACACTGGTGGAAAACAGCACCGACATACACCAGCTGCAGACGGCACCAACCTACACCAGCTGCAGACGGCACCGACATACACAGGCAGCAGACAGCACCAACTTTCCAATGGCAGATACCTGTAAGACACAAAACCATTGAAATTTACTGTAACATATCTTGAAACAAACTCAGCTGCTTATCGACTCTACAGTTGAGATGTTGACAGAAATAGGTCCACCGACCATTTTACATTCACTACCCCTCTGTTAGAAGACAGTTGCTCAGCTCCATAAGCCCACTGCAATTTAGATAGTGACCAAATGGAGGGTGAGGTAGGGTCTCATCAGATTTGCTTAATTACAACTGATCAGCACATTGAGGGTTAATGTTCCTCCTCGATATGTTGGGTTGGGAGGGAGATATTTGCTAAGTTTCATGGAACGATGTGGGTCCTATAAGGACTAACAAGGAGATCTACACATGAATACAACCGGTCAGCATATTAAGGGTTAAGTGTTATCAATAATAAGTGTTTGTGTGTGTATGTGTTTTTTAGGGGGGAGGGGGAATCTTAACTACAACTGTACACCAAGAGTTAAGGTCATCTTTGTGATCAACTGCTAAGAACGCTTTATAGATTAACTTTATTTACAAAAAGTGTCTAAAGTGAAAGTTTTTATTTCATCATGTGAACCGATTGTTAAAATCACTGAAATAAATTAGCTAATAATGCACTTCACATAAGTACAACTTGTTGTTGCCTCACAACATCCCATGCAAATATTCCCCCGCCATTGTGTGAGAAGGACACTTATATATCACCCTGTGACTCTCTAAATTGACACTAACTGGGCTTGGCAGCTATGCAGTGGAATGCCAGGATATCCCTGCAGCAGGACTGGTCCCAACATGTTCAATACACACACCCACATATCCTGCACAACTTTCCAGAGAAGACCTGCACCCAATACAATATCAGACCCATTTGATTAACTGTTTTAGAACTTACATTGGTTTAAAGTACAATAGAGTAGGTTTCATTTTATTTCTATGTATTATGTGAGGAAACAACATGTGCTGATTTAAGTTCAAATAATGTCTCTATACTTGCCCTCCAATACCAAATAGCCAAATATATGATACTTATCTTATACATGATCAGAAATCAACGTAGCATCACATACACATATGACCATTAACAATTACCAACCCCTATCTGTGGCAGGACCAAATTTCAAAGATTGATCCCAACAGCTGTGTCTGTCCAGTGGTCCTAGCGGAGGAATCACACATATCACATGTATATTCCAAGTCTCACGGTTCTGGAACTTCTTTGACAAAGCACCAAGGTGATTGTTAGTCACTAAGGTGACTTTAGTGCAATGTTAAATAATGTGAATAACCTTAGGTTAACCTTATTCAAGGAGGGCCTGTACTGGTAAGCTGCATTTAAATGCCATGGAAACCTATGAAAGCTTATATCTCAAATAGTTCAAAATCATGAAAGGGACATTTAAGAAAAATTAGAGCCATGGGCTCTCTAGCTCATCAGGGTTTATATTGTTTGATGATGAAGACAGACATATATTGTCTCAATATAATGCACAATCCCTAGCCCTGACAAATCTTAGTCTTGAAATTGAGAGAGAGCACTCAGAAAGGTCAACACACGGGAGATTATACAATATGCTGACCCATTGGCTCTGGTTACAAGCCAGCTTTGCGTTTACAGCCCAATTTTGTAATAGCCTCTGCCCTGCACTAAACACTGGCAGCCTTCTTGGTATTTTCGTTCTGGAGAAGAAGATGAAAATAGGTTTTAAGGGTATGGACTGTGAGGCCTTTAATTGGGGTCACTGGATCACCAAATCTACAATTTAGATTCCCATATCCCAAGGAGTCTGTATACACAATTTCAGCTCCCTAGACCCAGTAGTTCTAGAGAGGAAGTCGAAATAGCAAAAAGTTTACGGACAGACAGACGCCATATGACATGCCATAAGACCAGAGGGCCTTTCAGGCAACTCATTTCTTACTAAGCAAACTCTGTTACACTCGCTCCCTGAAGTAACCTCTCCAACATAACCAAAGTAACATCTCTTACATTTACTCCCCACTTAAGTAACTCGAGTCATTTATAATTATTCCAAAGAAACATGTGTTACACTTGCTCCCAGAAGATGTCACTCAAGTAATTTCTTCCAAAGCAACCTGTGTTACGTTTATTTGGGCAGATGTTTTTTGAGATCTGCCCTGAATGGAAAGCCCATGTTGCGTTTCCATGGAAATGGTTGAAAGGTTAACAAAAAAATTCCAAATAAATACTAAATATTAAAGGGGCAGTAGCACGTTTTTTCACTCAAATACATTTCATCAACAGTAAAACATCATTCTCTCTTCTGAAAATAAAGTTTAAAATTAGTGTACATGTTTCGGTAAAGCCATGGGAATCTTTTTTGTAATGCAAAATAATAAATTGTGTTCACAATAAAATGGCCGCCATGCAATTTTTGCTTTATACGCAACAAAGTTATTACCACTACAGATAATTGGTTTGTGTAAAAAGATGTTTTACCCTCTAAAGTTAATATAAATGACATAAACTATCATTATAAATGGGAAATCTGAAAAAAATAAATTTTGCAAAAAACGTGCTACAGCGCCTTCAAAAGGCACATGTACACTTGACAATTGTCACACACACACACCAGGTTTCGTCTAGTTATGCCTTACATTTTTTTTTAGATCTGCTACGGGAAACGATTTCAGGAATGACAGACAAAGTTGGCAGGGGAACATTACAGGCAGAAAGCCTGTAACACCATTCTAGCTATGCATTGCAGTGAAACCTGAAGAGATCTGATGTAACTAGCAAACCACTGGTGTTACTGCGCTGAAATTCAGGGAAGCATTGCACCAACATCTCACTGCATGTAGACAAAGTTTCAGGGCCCCTGGAAGGAATCTAACCCTGGAACTCTGGATTGGACATTTAATCCTGAGGAAAACTTAATGGCTAGAAATACAATTCTGAAGAAGTAGAACACACTAAAAGGCAAACCTACACTTGATGTTTGTTACACGCACCAAGATGTGTTGTGATGTGTATTATGGTTTTTGAGATCTGCGCTGGAAACGAAAGCCAATGTTATATTTCCTTGGAAACAGCTAAACAGCTAAAATAAAATTCTGAAGAAGTTGAAAATACCAAAAGGCACACCTACACATGAGAGGATTCTTTCACAAATTAAGTCTTGTTATGCTATATGCTATATACGGTTTTTGAGATCTGCTACAGGAATAAAATTCCATATTGTGTTTCCAAGGAAATGGATACAACTCTGATTTCAAAGAAGTTGAAATACGCAAAAGCACAAATTCACTTGATGATTGGTAACACGCCAAGTTTCATTGAGCTATGCCTTACGGTTTTTGAGATCTGCTCAGGAAATGATTTATAGATGGACGGATGAAGGAATGAACAAATGAACGAACGGACAGACGGACAGAGCCCATTTCAAAATCACAATTGCAAGTCCAATATCTATAGTATGTAGAGATTACAATGCAACATTTAAGCATCCTAATATTACTTGTAGCAAGAGATGCCACATCAATGACCAATGGACAAATTTTAATCTACATTTAACAATGACTGTCACATGCCTAGATCAATGAGTACTAGCCATCAACTGTAAGTGTTATTTAGAAAATTTTAAAGGCAATAATTTCATCAATGTAGTGCTGTAATAAATCTTTAACACACCCAATACTTAAATTCAAGCATTGTTTTTCAAGGCAAAATAGACATTTTAAAAATAAATTGTAAAATGTAATTGTATCATCAATACAGTTGTCAAGTGTTTGTAAACAAGCCATGTCACATGTGTAAACAACCCTGAATCTTGTGAATATAGGGGATTCTCAATATTTATGCATGCATACGACCTATGACCTTTCGAAACAAAAACGAGGCTAAGGCCGCTTCTTATTTTCTTGGTTTGCGTAATGGCTGCATATTGGCAGGACGTGCCGCTGTGTGTTTCGGTTTCTTTCGACTGGAACTGAATGAATAGGTTTGTTTATATCGAATTCCAACAAATCAAGATTTTAAAAAAGTATTTTTGACAATAAAATTTACAAAACTAATGGTAATTGTTTCAGGTTTAGCGGCAAACAATGTTTGTTTTGGATAGTTTTACTCGTGGCAAGTTCAAGAGTTTTGGTTTTGTCATCGCCCTGAAAAGGGGATGATTTGTATTTCTTTTTTGGCTAATAATATCCATTTTTCGTAATCATTCGGCAAAATAAACCTTCATAATATTTATAATAATCCCAAAGTTCGGAACCTGTACCTCATGAAGGTGCTGCCCCACTTCCATCCAAAAAATGAACACAAATTAATTGAAAGCAAAGTGCATCTAGACCTATATTATTAAATTCTTTTCAACCTAATGATCAGAATATTTTCAAGAAAATTAGACATTAAAATAAATCGTAAATATTCATTTAAATCAAGAACTAATATATTTTTATGAAACCAAAAATTATTTATTAAATCTATGATCATAATATTGTCATTTCCATGCATGGCATCAGTAGAGTCTACTGTATACAACATTGTTTAAAAAAAAAAGTTATAAGCTACAAATAACCATAAGTTGATCTTTATAATTTATAGGTAATATTTGATTATTTATTCATGCAGGACCTTGGGAGCAAAATTTAAAGCAGGCCAAAAATTAAATAAGGAACATGATTATTTGCTAAATACTAATTCAAACCACCTACCTAGATATAGTTATTACCCAACAAAAATAACCAACAAAATAGAAATGAAAAATAGAGCCATGGCCTCTGTAGCTCATCAGGAGATAATAAGTGGGGTATGTTATGGAGTGGACTTTATAGCAATGGTCAGATAATGGAATGTAGTAATAAGAATCTAGGTAGTGAAACGATTAAAGCAGTTTAAAAATATTTTGTTACCATAACTTTGCCAATCTGCTATATATATGTGTTGAAAGAGCAACACAAAGCTTGGAAATAAATTACTGCTATCAAACATGTAATAATGTGGTGGAGAGATCATACTATTTTTTAAGATCGTACACACATTATATAATAATGAATATACCGGGTACAATTCTTTGCATACAATTCACCACTGTCAGCTATTGCAATAATGGCCTGGGGCTGTAGAAGAAAATGAAAAAAACCTTTTAAGGTCATGACCCCTGCTAATTATTATCAAAATTGGTTACACATAAATCAACATTCGTTATGAATATCATACACCTTTGCATTATATTGTTTTAATTCTTAATTGCATTATGGCAATACCAACATTTATTACATAATGAATAGGAGCCTCAGTTTTTGAAATCCAAATTTTTTTTATAGGCTCCATTTCAATACTTAATAAATTGGTGAATTTTTTTAAGTAAATTCTTTTTCACCATTTCTTATAGGCTCCTTTTCAATATTTGATAAAATGGTGATATTCTATGAATAAATTCTTTTTTAGAGTCAGTGGAAGACTAAAGCAGTCTCACGCACAGTCTATGATAACACAGTGCTGCACAGTAGTTTGAAGTAACCTGAAACCTCTGTGTAACTATCAGTTTTCATCCTTCTGCCAGGAAGAGGTCAACACAATGCAATTACATAACATGCAGACACTGGACTCACAGCCAGTAAAATGTATATGTTAGATGCAGTTTTTCCTACATTTAATTATGTTTCTGTACTGGAGAAGATGATGAAAATAGGTGTGATGTCAGAATCTCATATAGCTACTTCTTTTATAGTCCTATGTTATGACCAGTCATCACTAGTCTTATTCAGTTCACATATCTCATGTAAAATGAAAAACATTTAATTCCTCTTCAAGTTATTCCTTCAAAGGGTATTCAATAGTTCTCATTTCAAATAGATTCACATTAAACATGTCCATGATGTAGAAATCTATCTCATTTCTTGTTCCTATTGAATAAAATTAATAGAAATAGAAAACTAAATCAGTTATAAAGTATAAAATATGATATAAATAAGGTATACCAAATTGACTCGTACTGGAAATTCTCATTTATTAATTAATTAATTCTCCAAATAATTACACAATATCATGAGATATTAAAAAACTCCATTATTTACTCTTAAATAACAAAGAACATTATATTAGATTTAATAAAAGATTCTGTGTTAAGTCTTTAGAATACTTTTAGACTTGTGTACCTTTATCAGCAAATTCACTTGCAAAATACAAATAATTACTCATATGTGAAATGTGAGACAAAGATAAAATATGACTTATAATTTTTGTTAGACCTCCAATTCTAAGTTTTTCATTCTCAATATCTCTTTTTCATCAGACATATTATATTCTCAAAGCACATGTAAGAACTCTCACATCAGAAAGATGAAATGCCTTTAACTCAGCTGTTTTCTTTAAAATTACCTCCCTTACCTACTTACTAATTGAAGTGCACATATAATCTCAGAAAGATGCTGTAAACTGAAATAGGCTTTTAGGTTATGATCCCTGTGACCCATATTTGGGGTCACAGACTCACCAAATTTACAATTTAGAATCCCTTACAGCCAAGGAGTCTGTACATAAAATTTCAGCTCGCTAGAGCCATTGGGACTGGAGATGAAGATGAAAATAGCATTTTAGGTCATTGCCTCTGTGACCCAATATTTGGGGTCTCACTGTCACCAAATTTACAATTTAGAATCCCCTTCATTCAAGGAGTATGTACATACAATTTCAGCTCTCTATGTTCATTGGGACTGGAGAAGAAGATGAAAATAGTTTTTTTTAGGTAATGACCCCTGTGAGACACACTTGGGGTCACAGGGTCACCAAATCTACAATTTAGAATCCCTTTCAGCCAAGGAGTCTGTACATAAAATTTCAGCTCTCTGGAGTCATTGGTTCTGGAGAAGAAGATGAAAATAGCTTTTAAGGTTATGACCCCTGTGACCCACATTTGGGGTCACAGGGTGACCAAATTTACAATTTAGTATCCCCTTCAGCCAAGGAGTCTGTACATTAAATTTCAGCTCTCTGGAGTCATTGGTTCTGGAGAAGAAGTCGAAAAAGCGAAAAGTTTACGGACGGACGGACGGACGCCATCCCATGCCATAAGCCCATCGGGCCTTTCAGGCCAGATGAGCTAAAAATACATTAATTGAGGTTAATATTAATTTTTGAAAGTAACAACTACATGTTTTACTGGAAAATGATTGAAATATATTGTGAAATTTATATGGATGTTGCAATACACAATCATAGATGATAGATTGTGTTTGAGGAGGTGATTTTCAGGTTTGAGAAATATATTTGTATTTGTATGATTAAAATAAATAAATTAGATTCCTCATCACATTGATACCATTGATTACTGACAGATCATTGATAGCTTTCCTCAAACCATTAATTGAATAAAGCCATAATAGATTGATTGCTAAAGATGTTTATGTAATCCTTACATATAAATAAGAACGTTATGTTCATTGTTTAAAAATTAGTTTGCTTCTGCAGACATAATGACTTACTAAAAAATATTGTTTAAAACTAGAACAGATTATATAATATTTGATTGAATTATAATATCTGCTTTACTGCTTAAACAACAGAACGTAAAATAACCTGTACTAATTGGACTGTAATTGAAACTATATTAAAATGAACAAAAATCAATTTGTTTTAAAACAAGAATTTGGTTTGTTTACAGTGAGTTGCACTGAATGCTGTTGCATTGCAGTTCGTAGGCATGGATCAAGAGCCGACGGATTAGCCGAATGATAGCTAAGATTTGAAAAGTTTCTTCCCACCCAGTGACTATATACAATTTCTTGGCATGTATGGGTAGGGTGTAAATTTTCATTCGTATTTGTTCAAATTAGAGCACTGAAACAACAACGAGTTTGACAGATTTACAGTTCAAAATGACGGTAAACACAACGAGGAAATCCCACCATAAATTGTTCGAAACACATCGCCTTGTATGTAAAAAAGTATCCTGGGCGGTGGTAATTGAAGATAGTCGACAGACGCATCGATTTTGAAAGTTTTCCTAGTGATTTTATCAATATTTATAATAAATGTAAGTGTTATTTAGAAGAGCTACCGACTTGTCAATGCTATGTGAATGGTACTTCCGGGTTTGGAAGCGGCCTTAGCCTCGTTTTCGATTTCGCGCACGCGGTTCCATATGCCTCATTAATATTCATGAGGCCATAAGCTGGCAGCCACATGCGATTTCGCGGGAAAAGAGGCATGGAGGACTTGACCTAATTATAGTGTAACAATCAAACTATTAAACAAAGCACAAAATCATTACTTTAAACAAGTACACATATCTTATACACTTATCTGATCGTGGATATACATTGAATGACTGTCACAGAAAACACGTACTTACCTAAGTTGGGCCTGTCTTGTCGAAGGAGCATGCAACTCTCTGCTGTTGGATCCTTCCTCGTCAATCACAATACTGATTGACCTCAATAAGACCATCAATAAACACTAGAATCTCGGAAAATACTTGTAACTAGCTTTGAAAGCTCATCTTGAATAATCAAAACTTGAAGAACCACCACCACAACACAGAGCGACCAATGCTGCTTGACTCAATGACTGTTGACTCGAGTGCAAAGCGGTGACATGACCAAGATGAAACTGGCCAATGAGAGGTTTGCGCCTGTCAAAATATTTAAAATTCAGTTTCGATGGCCTGCTTCATTATAGGGGTGCCCAAAATCAGCATAAATAATTTCCTGCAAAGCTGTGTTCTTGTGATCTGTTTCAGGCCACCGTTTTAAAAACAGATCATACTTGAGTTGACCAATTATTTCAACAATGAGCTCTATGTTTTGGGACATATTGATCAGTACATTCGTATTGCAGTTAAGCCATGTTCATTCAGTGGAATGTAATTTTGAAAACGACCCAACACAAACAACGTGTATATTATGTACTGGAAGCTGGTAACTTTCACAGACAAATGCGGACATTCGAGCGAATACACCCGATGAGAGGTTGGCACCTGTCAGAATCTGGGTCAGAGTCATTCCCGAAGCAATTTCCGATAGATGATTTCAAATGCAAGCACTTCATTGTTTCTAACAAATAGTGCCACTTTCGTTTTAATGATTACCTAGTTTGAACGGGAACATGCATATATGATCTTAAGATTATCGATCCCCTAGGTTTATTGTGTGTCATTACAAATAATTCCGAAGCTTTCCATATGTAAATGTTTAAAATTCAGTTTCAGTGCCCTGCTTTGTTATAGGTGTGCCCAAAATCTGCATAAATAATTTTCCTCGGCTTTTAGTCATTGATATTAATACAGTTATCGGGCTCCCAAAGGTGTTAAGTACTGGCCTTAAATCAGGATACATAAACAGTGGAGTCCCTCCGTTGCAGCATGAAGGAAAGTTGTTAACTTTCAAAGTAAGTTTCATACCCTTTATAAAAGGGTTTTGAAAACACAATATTAAAATCCAAGCTCGATTAGTGACTTGTTTTGATAAATCGTAATCACAACGTACAATAAGCTTAAGCATACATTGTCAGTCGGAAAAAAAATAATATCATGTCTTATCAACAATCTTGAGCTAACATTACATGCTGAATTTATTTATTTATTTATTTTGATACATTAATATCCCTCATTTAAGCTTGACCAATGCACGATACAAAGCAATAACTTTTAATAAGCTGTATCAAATCAGGATAGCAATTCACGAAACCATATTAGTGCTACAATCAATATTGTCCAATGTAAAAACAATGACGTCACTATTGATCTCTGGACTATGATCGATCAGCAGAGCCTGGAATGTTAGTTCAGTGAACCTAGAATATACCCGAAATTTATCAACTGTTTTAAAATTTAAATACATTGTACTTGTTTTTTTATTCATTTAAAAGATATGATTTCTGCTAACCAAGGGTCAGTCTTGGGAGAGTTTAAGTACGAAAATAGTGAGACACTTCTACTGTCTACCATTCAATTGGTATTGGAGGAAGCACCCTTACAATAACAGAAACAAGTCTGTGCTATTTCCCATATTCCACAGCAGTGCTGGTAAGTGTTTCTTGCATTGCAAAGACCTCACAATTCGGTGTATTTGTCATTCTCCAACGTGGTGAATTCGTAATCAAAGCAAACTCGTACATTTCGTGTCAAAATAGTCATGACTGAATGATTCTAAGTATTTATCTGTTAACTTTTTCACAAACGGTATCCATGAAGAGATGTGTAGGTGTTTCCAGAATACAATTTGTGTTTGTAAAGTGAGGACCTAATATCACAACCGGAAATATGTTCTTTCTCTGTTATTCCATGGTAATAGGTGAATTCGTAACCAAAACGAACTCGTACCTGGATTATTGTCTTTGGTCACATATTGAGATAACTTTTTTAAAAAGTTGTCTACCAGATAATCTTGGTGGTTATTGAACTTTGTTACAGAAATTCTGCATTTATAGATTTTTCATGCGTTCTGTGTATTTATTGATAAAACATTCCCAGGTAAAAAAACATGTGATTTAACAATTATTGCATATAATAATTTAATGTGAATCTGAATGCCTTGAATCTGATGTCTTATGGTACTAACTACGATAGCTTTCAAATGTATAATTTTCAGTTGCCATGAAACCTGTGAACACCTGTTGAATCAAGTGAATATTGAGTGATTTTTTACTGAAAAACAATTCATTTAACTGCGATAAAAAGGAGAGTGAGAGACGGAGAGACAGGCAGAGACAGAGAGACAGAAAGGCAGACCAGACAGAAGAATATATAGAAACAGAGACAAGGAGACATGCTGAGATACACTCACACCCATTTTTATCCCCTTCACAAAACCCCTTCTAACTGCAGATGTTGATATTCTACGGCTGCTTCAATTACTTCGCCGCTAATAGCTGCAATATTGCCCAAGTGGCGTTAAACAATAACTCACTCACTCACTCAATTAATTACTTGCGTCTGCCGTCATTTCTCAGGTAAACTAAATATGCTCCGAACCTTCATTAATTAAATCACATTTGCTCTCCGCTCTGAGAATCGTGTCAACACCATCCACAACACTGTTACAAGCCGGCCATATCAAGACAAGAAAGTTGTGTTATTGTGAGCGATTTCAAGCCATTGCTTTTAAAAAACAACATATCAAAGGATACTCGAGTTTATCAATTCTTACAACCATAATTTTTTGGGACAGATAAGTACATTCGGGTTGCAATGTCGCCATTGTCATGTAATCAAATGTAATTTTGAAAAAAGAAAAACCTTTTATGTTATTTAATTGATTCTGATTGCTTTCATCGACAAATGTGAACATTTGAGCGAATACACCCGGTTTACGGAATGACTGGACTGTTGTTGGTCGAGTCAATTGGAAAATATCACCAGCAACGATTAAATAAAAGAAATGGAGGAGAGGAGACAGAGGAAACAGAGGAATGAAAAGAACTATGTTGGTGATCAACAAAAACAAGAACACGACTGCAATTATGACGTCATAATAGTGTGTAGTTGTGACGTCACAATGGTTTCACCGCCATCATGGGTACATGACTCGCGGAAGTATTATTTTCTGCACAGTGTCGGTGATTTCGCTTGATGAAATTTGGCAAGTAATAAACAGAATAGAAAACTCCCTTCTATGTAATACCCTTTTTTATAATCTCGTGAAGGATGATGTCATACTCGCTTTCGCTCGTTTGATACTAAATCATTAACTCAGTGTCAGTCAGTGTTTTCTGCTTCGGATCAAGAGGTCTGGGGTTCGATTTTCGCCATGCACTCTTGTCTGCTTTAGAGAATACTGTGCATACAGCTCGGTTTGAGTACAATGCTACACTAGATGTCAGAGATGTTCAACCTATGGATCGCTGGTTCCAGCTATTGATGGCAGGTTTCATTGCAATGTATATCCTAACAAGTGATGTTGGCTTTTCCCCTACAATATGCTGATTAAAGCCACTGCTTTAGAAGTGAAATAGTATTGAAAGCATTATAAACCTGAAATCACTTCACAACAGCAACATCTTGGCGCGGCATCCTGGATGGGTGACCTGCTTTATGGCGAGATAATATGAGTTGAGTCTGTGAAAACATGACTCTATACGGTCTTCTGCTCTAAGGAAAACCTAAAGGGAGCAGAAGAGCAGAAGAACGAGATGGATGCTTTCTCCTATCAATAGACGTCAAATTTTACATTTTATATGATTTGATTACCAAATCCTGCGTTATAAAGAGTATGTCTCCCAAACAGGTGTAATATTGAGGCAGGGTTGCATGACTATGGCTGTGCTTGATGTCGTGAACTGTAGCACGTTTCTTGGATATAATCTTCCCTGTTTATTATTAAATTCAATATAATATACTGTTACGTTATAGGGTAAAATATATGAAACTCGCTTTCGCTCGTTAACTACCAAACAACTCACTCTTTTACATAATGTGTAATAACATTGTAGATTTATTAAACTGTGATATTTTCAACGGGCGAGTAATAAATTTCATTACACACCCTATAAGCGTATCTATAGAAAACAGTTATCAGTACTGGAAGAAGTGGGTGTAGTATATTAAGCAATAGTGTTGTGGAACTTTTCAGTGTGAAAACAAGATGTTTATGTCTCGTGCGAATTTGAGAGTTCAGGAAGCAAGATGGTTGACTATTACTTCATGGTACCGCAATTTTAGTGTTTAGGTCTCTACATCAGTCAGATAACTGGAACTACCTTGAGCCGCCATTTTAATGTGAAGGGAAATGGACTCAATGGCTTAAAGGGCAACTCCCGGATGATTTTGCTCCGATTTCTTTCAAGTAACTGCCTATGGTTTACATGCACATTGCAAAGACATGGAATTTATGTGAATCGGTTTATAAACAACAAATTCTCGCATCCCATTACCATTGAAATTATGTGTGACTTTAGCAAATCGTAAAAAAAGTCAGAAAACTGTCTGTTTACGTCGCTTTTTGACGTGTCGGCCATCTTGTTTTACGGAGAACACCGGAAAAATCTCGATTTTCCCCGAAGGAATGTATGACGTCAACTGGAGAAATTTGGAAGATTGTGAGCGCGTATCGAAAAAATGGATCTGCAAAACACTCGACGAGAGCCACGATTTGAGAGACTGATAATGTTGTTTTTCTCGACTCGGATTGAAAATTCAAGTAATATTTATATTTTCGAAAGAACATGTCCATACACATAACAAATTATGCATCGTTAGAAGAAAGAAATCAAAGACCCACTTACCGAAATCATTCCGTGTCGACAGAGGACAACGACTCCTTCACTCGGCTACAGAATTTGACATGTCCTGTCGGATCATGAATTCTTCTCATAATTATGTACCAAAACAAATATTTAGCTAATTCCTCGTTGCCATTATACTTTCATACAGCAGATATTCGAATTTCACTCTCAGTTTAACTTTATTTGTGACCCAAATCGTAAAAACGCGATCACCGAAGTGAAGCGCTGTGTTGTTTACATTGTCACGTGGCTGTTACGTCACGTTTGTTTGCCCCAGTTGACGTCACATCCGGTTACATCACCGGAACAAAACGATCGCGGCAAGTAAATGACGCTATTTTTTATAATCGCAAATAATAAAATAACCTATTGTTTTAAAAATTTTATGACCTAACGGAAAATCATATTTAGCTAGATACTATGCATACAGATTAACATTAGTGTACAATTTACCTTGGTTTAGTCAAACGAATTTTGGTCAATTTTATCCGGGAGTTGCGCTTTAATGACCAAGTTCTACATCAAATACTCACAACATTGATAATGATTCATACACATTCAGCTGCGAGTACCCTGTGGTATTTACTTACTTATTGAGTGACTCGTCTATCCCTGGACTCTGTATGTCATAGTTGTAAACTTATCACTGACATTCAGGAAAACCAAACTCAATTAGTGTGAAGTGACTTTCTGGAAAATCTCTGCCTCCGAGTCAATCGTGTTCAGATACATCTATATGCTACATTTAACTCTTTAACATTTTAACATTAACATTTAAGATGGTATTCATTCTCAACAATTACACACATAGGACATATACTCTCCTGTTCATATCGCCCTGTTTCTTGTCTTATTTAGGTGCTACTACCAGTCTGAATTCTGACATAGCACTGTTGTAGGGTCGGGGCATGTTGGATATGATAAAATGTTCTGCTTCATCGGATGAACACATCTACACACTGGCATGTCATTATTTGGCATTTCCCTCAATCACTGCTCCCGCCTGTCACTTGTTATGATGGTGATAACTGACAACTATTCAATTTGAACTGTACTTTTGTTCATACCACTGCTGTGAAAATAAAATGCCTACATTATACGCGGGCACTTGGTATGACCCTAGACTGCAAACATTTATATTTTATACAATTATACAAGTATATACATGCCTTTAAAATATGACTTGACCACAAAAAGCATATACACTTTGTAAGATACTGCAGTGTCATACTTATACCGCAATATTAAACAAGTATAATACTGCGGCACGTATGACGTCAAAATAATTTGCGTTTATGACGTCACAATGGTAGTAACGTCGTCACAATGGTATCAAACTTGCGGGAATAACAGTTTCAGAACGATGTCGGCTATTTCTCTGGATTATAGGTGAGCGAGTAATAAACATAATGCTAAACTTCCTTCTATTTAATACATCCGCTGTTTTATGTATGACATACCAATGAAACAGCATTCAACTTGATACATGTTATATTTCGATATGATGACTCTTCTATCTTCGCCGCTAATGGCTGCAATACTGCCGAAGCGGCGTTAAACAATAACTCACTCACTCACTCTTCTATCTTCAAATCTTATACCCCAATTCACATAATGCCATGAGCATATTTAGACATTTTGAAGGACTTCTAATAAGCCTTGGTAATGAAAGTATGAATCTTATATCAATCAATTTCAATCCCTTTATAACTATTTAATTAAATTTGATATATTTCGTATGTGAATGGAGCTTTGACAGACGACACATGTCCAACATGCCACCATTGATGCACTGCACACTTCCTCGGCTCGTATTCAATATGACTCATTTCCTATACTCAGTTGCATATACCGGTAAGACAATTTAATAATCTATACAAGAAGGTAATAATATATGTTTTATCCTGACGGTACTCGGACCAATAAAGTCAGCAAAAATTATGGTGATATTTCAGAACAGATATATGTTATTGTCGGGACTTATCAATCAATTTGCAACACCAGATAAACAAAGCTCCGTGTTGACGTCTAGTATGGGGGAATCCCGGTGACGTCATCGGGGATTCCCTAGATACTGTTTACGATAGCTAGGTTGAACTTCAAGAGGCCAAAAAGTGTTTCGAAAAGTCACTCTTATATTTTTTAACTAGTATGTGAACACAACTGAGGAAATTATTATGATACTATCAGTTCTAAGATATCTTGCCCCTATTAGACAACAATAGTCATTGTCCGACTTATAGTTTACAGGCGTTTACTCTCTTGAACATGCAAACATTTTTCACAGTAGAGGTGTACAACTTGCAACATAAGTTATGTCAGTAACATATTATCAAGTTATGAAAATAATACCATATACTTATGAGAAATTAGATGAATGTGCGCAATGCTACCAATCTGACGCTTGCAACAATCAAAACAAACAATTTAAAACAAATTTGCACTCGGTGAACTGTAAACTGTTGATGGAATAGTTTTGGAACTCCGTGCAACAAATGTGAGGAAACAGCGTCATTTATCATACAGAATATCGGAAAGGTTTGACTGTTTGTCGTACATTATTTCTACTGCTGGGAGAGTGACAAGACCTACCTACATAATAGTAAACTGTCATTACAACTACTCATTGATGTTCTTTAATCGTTTGAACTAAAGTATTATGTATTTTCTTTCGAACCAACAGTCATAGTAGTCAACAGACAAGATAATATGCTTCCATCATACATGCAGAATGAGTATAACCAAGCGTGGTCCGATTTTGTTTGTGACAAATGTTTTGGTCATGTTTGTGACAAATGTTTTGGTCAAGATATGATATCACAGAAACTGAAAACATCAACATCGTTTTTAATGAGATAACTGTCCTAAATGTCGACATTTCTTTCCTAACCTCAAGCAGAGAAAGAGACATCACCAATCCAATGCATTGTTGCTCGGATGTCAGTGACAACAAACATGGCGATACTCATGACATCATAGTTCCATATTACGTCAGATATATAGTTTGGAGCATAAATGAAATCGCCAATCAGAATGCTTTGCCTTGGGTAGAGGATCTTTATTGTTTCTGTTGAACAGAAAGTTTAGAGTGAAGGAAAAATAGCGTTCGGCCCTTGGTGTACTATTATTTGATTAATTGAATATGTTATCATTTTTAACATTATCATAATATAGCCTTATATTCCTTTATTATGGTTTGAATTCTTAATCATGTTTCCAGAATTTCTCATTGTGATACTCCCCTTAATATGGGTAGAACTATATGCGAATAATTAAGTATTTTATCTTTTAACATTTTTTTATCAAAATACTCTGTCACTTATCTATCAAAATCTGGTGTCGAGGAAATATTGTGTATACGTTGGAGCAACATAACTAACCATCAACTTCAATATACACTACCGATCATCAAATGTATCATAATTACTATGAAAATTAAGAACATAATTATATAAACATGTGCAGAAACCGTAACTACACGGCCGATTTGTATGCATCATAGTCATATGAGCTTGTAAATATTATTGACCAAAATTTGTCGTTTTGTCAGTTGAAAATAACTTTAAAAAATTACGAGTCATATGAGCTAGTAAATATTATTGACCAAAATTTGTCGTTTTGTCAGTTGAAAATAACTTTAAAAAATTACGTTTGTTTCATGGTAAAAGTAAAACATTGTCCGGTTTTCGGTCAGAACTCAGTACTTGTACCCATATATGGTGAATGAACTGAATCAACAATCACAAAATTGAAATTTCAGTAACAGTATGTACTACTCGATTAATTAACGCCATTCATAACGTTTGACATATGTGACCCCAAAAACACAGCACTTCACTACAGTTGACACTCTTGAACAGAGTTACCCAGCAGCCAGCACAGGATGCATGCTTCTCTCGTGCCGTTCGGCTCCAGTAAACATTAAAACAAACAACAGTTATTGTTATTGACAGTTTTTGAAGGAAAGTAATTAGGTTTGCAATTTGATTACAATACACTGATGCCTTTAATGCAATTTGTTATCCTTACAAAATCGAGACTTATTAAGGAAGTTATCACGAATCAAAGAATAACACTTCTTTCATTCATGAACAAGATTTTACTATGGTAACGTAAGCTGTCTCCACTTATCAATGAAACCCCCCTCGTTCTAATTCAGTCTTATTCACAGTATACTTAGTGTAAGTGTTTATAGTGTCAGGGCTTATCAACCAATTTGCAATACAGGATAAACAAAAAGAAAAACAGATTAACAGTCAGTTTCCACGTTGACGTCTGCTAAAGGGGAATCCCGGTGACGTCATTGGGGATTCCCTGGATACTGTTTATGTCATAACTTGTTTGAACTTCAAAAGGCCAAACAGTTTTCGAAAATCACTGTTATCATAGGGCGAATATTGTTTTAACGGTTGTCATAACTTCAAAGAGAGCTTCGAAAATCTAGGCCCAGGCCCAGGTTTGTTAGTTTAGTGAACCTAGAACAGGCCGGAAATTTCAAAATATACATATCACTGATAATGGCTGCTATACTGCCGAAGGGGGCGTTAAAAAATAACTCACTCACTCACTCACTCACCCACTCACTCAAAATATACATACATTGTATGTTTTGTATTCATTTAAGAGAAGCACTTTCTATTGACCCAGTCTGGACCAAAAGGGAGTGGAATGGTGCCCAGGATTGTTTGTGAACCTATAATCGGTCGGATATTTGTCAACTGTTTCAAAATATGCATGCACTTTATTTTGTACTGCAAATATACGAGCCGTACATATAACTTAAGACAATTCCTCTGTCTCTACAGTGATAAAAACAGCATTAAAATACACAGCATGGTTCAGAAATTATTAAGGACGGCACCCTGTAAGTACTTTGAGATTAACTTTTTTCTTTGAAAATCAAATTTGCATAATGTGCCACAACTTTATTTTTTGCTGCAAGTTCGTACATTTAATTTACGACAATTCCTTTATTTTTCCGATCTTTAAAATAGCATTAAAATGCACAACTTGGTTAAGAAAATATAGAGTTAAAAGGAAGGAACCCTCAGTACTTTGAGATTTATTTTTTGAAAACTGCATATTTTTAGACAACTGTTAGATAACTTGCCACATTTTTACTTTTCACTGCGTGAAAGGAAACTTGTACACACACCTTAAGACATATATACTTATCTTCTCTAACTATGATTAAACACCATAGAAAAACACATTACTTTGAGACAACTTTTAGAAAGGTGAATTGTTGTGGTCACCTGTTGTATCTTTAGGCTTGTGTGCGCATATGCATATTAAATTTGGGATCAAAGCAAATTCTTTCTTATTTACCAATTATGATTACAACATTATAAAACTTGGTTGAAAAAATATAACGTGGCAATTTTTAAAATATATTTTATTTGCAATGTCACTAGCAAAACGGATCTGGTGCAGTATTAGGAAGCATTTTAATACACTGTATATAACGCTATATAGGAGCCTTGTCGTCAGTAAGTTTGTTACAGAAATTCTTTATTTGTAGACTGTTCATATGTTCTGTGCATTGACTTTTAAACGATCACAGACAAGAAATCCATGTAAAACTGGTGATTTGACTCAAAGTGTATTTAATGTGAATCGGAATGTCTGAATCTGATGTCTCATGGTACTACTTAACAATGGCATTTCAAATGTATCATTTGCAGACAGACAGATAGACAGACATACATTTTATTAGTATGTAAGGCCGTGGCCCATATTACATAATTTGTTACAGTCATGTCTTGCTGGTAAAAACAGACATACACACATTCTTTGAAGCGTCCATAAAATATGTTTTGGTTTTCAACTCTTTATTGCATTATGAAATAGTTAAAGTTGAAAATAGTATCCTTTATATGTTTCGAATTTTATGAACCTTTGAAAGAAATTTAGCAATATTCACTAAAACATTTACATTATTGCAAGATTACAAAATCTTCTTTACATGGACTGTTATCATGAAGAAAATACTCTTTTCTTGCAGGCTTGTAGCATCTGTGTTTATGTCCCATGTCCTTGCTTATCTGCAGATAAACTGAATTAAATGAACCATGGGTGATATTTCACTGGAACCCCATCGAATTAAATATACATAGACAGACAGAGATATGGGAAAACAGAGTCACAGCGGGAGATAGACAGACCGAAACAGAGACACAGATAAAGAGACAGCGAGACAGAGACAAAGACCAAGACGGAGACAAGACGAACACATAGACACAGATCTCTGACCATCACATGCGCTGCCAACACCCGCCAATTTCATTCACTCTCACCTCCATCTATTCATAGCACTCCCAACCTCTCACACACATCCCCCATTATCTCCCCTCACAGGCACTTCTGATCAGACCTTTAACATGCGACCCCTGAAGCCACTCATATACACTCTCACCAATTACATCCCCAAAAATTCAAAATTAAACCTTTCAAAGCCCAATATATATTTCATTTATTCTGAAAGACGAAATGATCCTAAACTTATTATGAAAACAGTAAAGTTTAGCACATACCACCATAAAATATACCGTTACCACAATTTAATAGAATGATGCAGGACATAAAACTTGTCTTTGAAATTGATCCTTATAGATGTATGTTACACAGATTGCAATTATTTAAAATTAATAATTGCCTTTTTTTGTACTAATATGTGTAACTGTTTATATTGTAAATCTTTGTACTATGAATTGAATATTTTACATTTGTCTGTATATTTATAAATGATACAAACAAGTATCTTGTCTCACTGGGTAGCTTGTTGAATTAAGTGTGGAAAGCACTGTTGAATTAATACAATTATAAATAATATGTTTCTATACTGTCACTTGTTTTCTGGGTTTTAATTCAGTGGTGCAGAAAGATCTGCTCTTGTTTCAAGATTGAGAAATATTGTTCTCATGTTTGCGAGGGAGATAATTCACTTAACACTGATTTAAAAATATCATATTCAGCTTGGTTTAAAGGGATTGTAGCACTTTTTTTGCAAACTTTATTTTTGCAAATTTCCCATCTGTAATGATAGTTTATGTCATTTAATTTTACTTTAGAGGGTAAAACATCTTATTACACAAACCAATTATCCATAGTAGTATTAACAGTGTTGCGTATAAAGCAGAAAGTGCATGGTGGCCATTTTAGTGTGAACACGTTTTATTATTTCGAATTACAACGGTTCCCATGGCTTTACAGAACCATGTACAGTCATTTTTAAACTTGATTTTCCGAAGAGAGAAGGGCGTTTTACTATTAGTTACATTATTTTTCGTCAACTTATTTCAGCAAACAAACGTGCTACTGCAATGGTTATCCATCGTCCACCTTCAGATCCCTAAGCAGAGTATCAAATAAGTAAAACAATATTAAAAATAGTATTAGGAATAATCTGAAGAATCTTTGATTTAATGTAGCATAAATAGTATTTAAAAGATACCTGTTTTGTCCGATCCCATCAACATTAGTTTACATTTTTCAGGAATCATAATGGATGCAGACTTTCAATTTCTGTCACATTAAATTTTCATCTCAGCAACGATAGCAAATTGATACAACGTTCTGCTTTATTCTATTTTGACCTGACTCTACTGAATTGGCCTACACTATTCCACCCGGTACATCGCATTGTTTTTTTTTTACACATTTTAGAATTTAATAAAATATAGTTTGATTCATTTGAATTACCTTAAAGCCACCCGCCAAAGAAATAAAGAATCATTATTCCAGTATCAAAGTAGTTAGGTTACTTTGACAAACTGCAACAATCAAAGTAAACAACGGAACTGAGCTTGCACCCATTGAACTCGCAGACAGCTGATTTTGAACACTTCAACACTTGTGACGGAAGACACGTTATCAAGCACTTTAACCGTAACCCTGTCAATGTAGTTAAACTAAGCATATATATTCTACTGACAGAGTAGATAGTAATTTCATCATATCCATAATGAATACAGCAGTGTTGCGTTATTATTATTCAACACAAGCTCTGCACCGTGTGAGTACTGTCCTGCAGACGTTTTGGCTGGTCGGCCGTCTGCTTGTTTATTAATTATGACAAATATCAGGAAGTCAGTATTGGGTGGTCTGTGACGTTGATGAATAGTGTTTGTAAGTGTAGGAAGATAACTTACCTGTAGTAAGAGAAGAGGCGCGCCAGTGACCTTACCATGTGAGAAACATTCCTGTCTACGTCAAACATGCCGGTGAGAGCACTCAATGTGTGACATCATCGTGGCATATGACGTTATAAGCATTTATGATGGCGCGGAAATGCGGTGTGCATATTTTTCAATGCAAAAACAAGACTACAATTACAAATGGGATACAACATACCTCACCTGAAGATAATTGTCATATTAAGATTATTATTGAAATAAGATAGTTATTCAACAAGACAAAACACATCAGGCTTGTAATGACAGATTTTTAAAAAACGAGCGGAATTTAACCCTCACAAAAGGAATTATCCAGTACCACTCAAGTCAAATGTCATCACACCATTCGCCTATAGACAGCAAAACAAGACAACAAGTAAATTCACAGTCATGACATGTGAACAGCTATAAAGGCGCATCTACTGTAAATATATGAAACCTCCTTCTCGACGCAAAACTTCACAAAGTAGACTTCAAACATGTTATTTCATTCGCACTGATTGAAATGTACAAAAACCTTGTTATACAATTGTATAATTGTATTCTTAAGAAAATCAACACTTATTAAGGAACGTATCAGGAAGAAAGCAATTTACACTTCTTTCATTCATAAACAAGATTTTACTACGTGCGTAAGCTACCTCCATATTAGGTAACAGCTTTTTCAAACGCTAAAAGAGTCCCACTTCTATCATGAATTGCATTACACATGAGGCCATTTATAATAAAACTCATCAATGAAAGTGTCCTCGTTTTAAGCCAATCTTTGTCACTGTATACTTAGTGTAATGATTAAGTGTTTATATAAAAACCACCTACGGGTAACGGATTTGACCCATCATTATCTCATATCCACACACATTTAATTAGGCCGCTATCCACGACTTCATCCCGGTCTTCTATATCTGCAATTGTCATTGCATTTATCAACTATTTCTATTTACTCATTTTCCTTTCCTTTCAGTCAAACATTATCATTTCATCACAGTGTACCTAACAGGAACTCTAGATGCTCCCTTCTAAAAGTAGATCGAAAACCAACACTTCCGGTCAAGTCGTCGTCATATGTTAATTTCTGCTGATGTCATACCCTTTACGACAGCACAAACGCATACCAATGTAGTCACACTATACAGTACATTATTAATCAGAAACAATGCTTGTAATACATTTATTGTTCTGATCAACACATCCTACACACTGCTGTATATGTGCATATGTTGATATTATATGGCTGCTTCAATCAGTTGTGTCTGTTTTGTATGAAGTCTCTTTACATGGTTATACAAATTTAATGTTTCATTTAACAACAATATTAAACTCCAAGTACATATTTGCAACTTGTTTTAAAATATTCACAATAACCTTTGCTACATGTAAATTAAGCTGATCAAGTTGTCCAATTCGCTTTCCTCAGTGATTAGCGGCGGCAGATGCAGCGACGTTACTGCTGTCAGTCTCCAGGTTGACATCTGCCAAAGGGGAATCCAAGTGACGTCATCGGGGATTCCCTGGATAGGCCCAACTGTAAGATAGCACTCGTATCGTACCGCTATTATTGTTTTAATGGTTGTCATAACTTCAACTTGAGCTTTGAAATTTGGTGAACCTAGAACAGGCCGTAAATTTGTCAAATATTTCAAAATATACATACACTGTATGTTTTGTATTCATTTAAGAGAAGTGCTTTCTATTGACCAAGGATAAGTCTTGGATAGTCTATGTACAACAAGGGTGTGGAATGGTGCCCAGGACTGTTTGTTTAGTGAACCTATAATAGGTCGGAATTTGTTAACTATTTAAAAATATGCATGCACTGTAGTTGTGTTGTAGTCATTAAATATATGTTTTAGTTGTTATATATTAGATTAAGGGGGTTTGGGTGTATATTAGTTTTCTTCCATTTTGACTTCAGAAATGAACATGTTGTTTTATGAAAAAGTTAAGATAGACAAAAAACATCGTTTCTGCTTAATGTATGCTTAGAAGTGATCATATCCTATTCAACTTAACTAAAAATACACACTATATTGAAATATCTTCAAAGGTTGAATTATAAGCCCCAAATCGGCATAATGATTACCATATCCCTTTTAATTCAAGTAATAAAGCAGTGTGTCATTCGCCTGTGCATGACAAAGCAAGACAACAAGAAAATTCATTCACAAGTCATGAGAACAACTAAAGGCGCATGTAGCCTACTGTGCAAATATTAAATATTAAATATCTCTCCTAACGCAAAGGTTTACAAAGTAGACTTAAACACGTTATTTTGAATGGAATTCACACATACCGTGTAATGATAATTTTATCTTTGCAAAATCGAGAGCTTTGAAGGAACTCTTGCACGAGCGATAGAATATACACTTCTTTCATTCATAAACAAGATTGTACTATCTTAACGTAAGCTAACCCATATTAGGCAACAGGTTTTTCATGCGCCAAAAGAGTCCTATTTCCATCATTAATTGCATTACTGATAAAGCAAATTATGATAAAACTTATCAATGAAACTGCCCCCGTTTTAAGCCAGCCTTTCTCACAGCATACTTGTTGTAACCATTAAATGCTTATTTCAAAACTGGCTAAGGGTAACGGATTTGATCACTCATTATCTCAAATGCACACACATTTATTCTGCCGCTATCTACCACTTCACCCCAGTCATTTACCTTCCCATCGCCTTTGTATTTCTAAACTTGTTTAATTGTCCTCATTTTTCTTTCCTATTTTCAAAAATTATAATTAAATCGTATTCTAACTAACTGGTTCTCTAGATGATCCCTTCTGAAAGTAGTTCTAAAACTACCACTTCCGGTCATGCCGTCATCATATTTAATATTCTAAACATTTCAATATATTTTGACAAATCATACTCTTTACCTCAGTACACACGCATACCAATGTAGTCGCAATATACACTACATTATCTATCAGAAACACTGTTTTAAATTAATAAACTTGTTGTTCTGATCAACACATCTTACACACTGCTGTATACTTGTACTGTAGTCCAGATGTTGATATTATACGGTTGCTTCAATCACTTGCGTCTGCTTGATATCATTTATAAGCTCTTATCATGGTTATGATAATATAGTTTTGCCTGTATGTGTGACTTTAATTTCACATTTGGTTTTACATTTAACAACATAATTGTTGATTGGAGATCATGCCTCTAATTAGCAAATTAAAATATAAGTTTTAGGACGATGAGAGGTTTAAAGGGACGGGGGTGACGGGCGTGACCGTAGTTTGAGTACTGTGTACACTGGGATGTCCTTGAATGTACAACAGTGTACAACATTGTTCAATAGAGTACAGTTGTTGTCTTCGTGTCTTCGCTTTAACCCTCTGACTGCTGCACGTGCTCAAATCACATTACATCAGATTGAAAACCTATCTGGAAACATCATCAATATCACATATGTATTCTTTTAACCAGTATTGTATAGCGTTAGACCTAATTGTTTATCAATGTTATAATACATGTTTTAAGGGGCAGTAGCACGTTTTTCCGGTGAAATAAGTCGATGAAATGTTTTTGAAAAATAATGTAACCAACAGTAAAACATCCTTTCTTCGGAAAATCAAGTTAAAAAATTAGTGTACATGGTTCTGTAAAGCCATGGGAATTGTTTTTTGTCATTCGAAATAATGAAATGTGTTCACAATAAAATGACCGCCATGCAATGTGTCTTTATACGCAACACCGTTTTTACCTCTACAGAAAATTTGTTTGTCTGATAAAATGTTTTACCCTCTAAAGTAAATACAAATGACATAAACTACCATTATAAAATGGGAAATTTGAAAGAAAAAAAATTTGCAAAAAACTTGCTACTGCAATTGTGTCTTAATTCTATGTATTAAGGACAACTGTTTGTCTTGTATTCTTGTCTAGATGATGTACTGTACTGGAGCGTGACCTGGTCTGGCACAATCAGCTCAGTCTACCTGAACGGAACCAACAGAAGAGTCCTTTATAATGATAACAACAAGTACCTGTATGACATCGTTCTCCTTGAAAACACCATGTACTTCTTAGCAGAGAATGACCGGTATGAACTCCTACAAGGAGGATATCTGTTTTGTATTACCTAGGAGAAATATAATACTTTGACTTCATATTACGACAATGACGTTGCTTTCTAAAGGTGGATAAGGCTTGTTACTTGTCCAAGTTTCAAAGAAGATTAACTTTGGTGTTAAATAGAATATTAGATACTTGTCTATATCAAAATACGTTTCCGATACTGTTGCCTTTGCAAATGTTAAAACGATAAATACATATTTCCATCTATAAAGCAATAGGAACAATGAATTTGGGTTTGTGCCCGCACATCGCAACAAAGTTGCTTTGGTTTATTGAAATTATCCCTGGCTGCCAGTCCGTGATCCGCGTTACGTTTCATGATCAGAAGTAAAAAACAGTGAAAGCTAGCTTTATGGAACTTGGTATGTCGAACAGTCATCATGTGAAGAGGTGCCTTTTGGGGTTTTCGACTTCTTTGGAATTTTATTTTTAGCGGTTTCCATGAAAAAATACTTTTAAATTTCGTTTCCAGACCAGATCTCAAAAACTATAATGTCTCGTGCAATGAAACTTGGTATGTGGAACAGACATCATGTGTAAATGTGCCTTTTGGGGTTTTCGACTTCTTTTTGAATTTTATTTTTAGGCGTTTCCATAGAAACATTCTTTAAAATGTCGAATCAGGACCAGAAAAAATGTAAGACCTAGCTTGATAAAACTTGGTGTGTGGAACAATCATCATGAATGGATTTGTTTTGGCAGTTATTTGTCTTTTTAGGTCTTTCAATGATCTGTCAGATTTTCACGTTGATGCGATGCTTCATACACATCCCAAAGTACAGGACATTTGCACTGAAATGTTCAAGTTGTGAAATTGTGACGCAAAACGGTCTTATTTTTGGACTTGGAGTCATTACCGGAGCATATCTAAAAAGCTATATATAAAACTATACTATATATACTTTGAAACTTTAAAAGTGTTATGGAAGTTATCTATATGGTGGTGTTGTCTCTTTTAGGGGTCTCAACTCCATGGTCCAAATAATTTTAGAAATTTTGTCTTAAAACAGTTTAAATGTGTGTCTTTTCTGGAGAATAACTAAAAGACTATATGACTTGGGACTTTTTTATTTGTAAAGTTACCTATAGAGTATTGTTGTGCCTTTTATTTTTTTCAAACTTCACAGTTAAATTAATTAAAATAATTAAAAGAAAATAAGTTTTATTCATTGACATGATTGACTAGATCATGTTTTCGAATTTATGAATACTGTATGAAGGCTATCAAACTACAGACAGACTTTTGCCTTGATTATTATGTTTATCCCAATACTAAGGCACCGGGCAATCCAAACCTTTCCCTGCGCTGCATCCTTCTTTTCACTTGGAAAATTTAAAAAATAAACTTCCTTCCAGACCATCCAGTCCGAAACTACCCTGTATTCTACGTATTCAACCGATTTTTCCTCTACACTAATATTTTCGAATTCGCTGGCGCTGGCGAACTGTAGAGCATCTCTGACGTCACAGGCCACACTTGACAAGGCTACCAGCAGATATGCATACAAGCAAAGGCAACAGTCGGTGTGGTTGTTATATCACATAATTAGTTATTAAAAACGGCTTTCCATAGCATTTTCGAGGAAGTATGTTTTAGAAGTAGGTTTTATTATAATAGAATATAAAAATATTTACAATTATTCTCCTTTGATAAATATCCTCAATATACATTATCATTCCAGGGTGCACCGTGTGTTGATAGATGGGAGCAACGTGGAGGAGATACAAGCAAAGTCATAAGTCTCACTTCAAACTTTGTAGAAAGGAAGGGAGGGGGAGAAGTGAGTCAGTTTGTTAGACAGGCGTAGTGATAAAGCTTGAAATTATTACTCAAGATTTGGACATTTGAGGTCAAAAGTCTCACTTCAAAATTGGTGGACAGAAGGGGAGGAGGAGCGAGTCGGTCTGTTAGACTGGTATGGCGTTAAAGCTTTAAAGGATAGATGAAATGCATTTTTCTCAAGAATGACAGATGATTACCTCTACGTATATTGTATATCGGAATCAATTGAGCATAAAATCGAGACAATATACACTTGCAATTGATAATTAAGACGATTTTAATTCACCCATTTTAACACTATCGCAATTTGTTCGGCGAATCCTTTTGAAAATGCTCACTGAGGCGTGACTGTGATAAGCTATAGGCGGGGCGGCTAGTTGGTTCTCCGCCGGTGTCTCGTTAATTAATTAATGATAATTATCACTGCCGCTAAATGAATTTATGAGGTGTATTACATCGCCAAAAAGACATGTTTAAGTAATAATTGTGTAATTGTCATCTGCGGAATTACCAAGTTGGATATCTAAACATTCGATATATGGGAAATTTAAGTTGGTTTATTGAAGGTATCTTTGTGAACTTAACAATCAAAATGTTGCGAAATTACGTTGAATTGTGACTATCGCTGAAAATCGAATTCCTCCACATACCAAATTCGCACGTGACAAAACTATAAAGTATAACGTCATAGAATGGACCAGCATTTATCTTGCTCTCATTACCTGACTCTATTTCAGACACTACCTCGGAAAATCAAGTTAAAAAATTAGTGTACATGGTTCTGTAAAGCCATGGGAATTGTTTTTTGTCATGCGAAATAATGAAATGTGTTCACAAAAAAATGACCGCCATGCAATGTGTCTTTATACGCAAAACCGTTTTTACCTCTACAGAAAATTTGTTTGTCTGATAAAATGTTTTACCCTCTAAAGTAAATACAAATGACATAAACTACCATTATAAAATGGGAAATTTGAAAGAAAAAAATTTGCAAAAAACTTGCTACTGCCCCTTTAACAGTATCAAAACTAACTAAACTGGTATCTGGCTCCACCTGCTTTGGAAGCTTGTATAAGAAATCTAAATCATCTCATAGATATCTTTAAACATTACTACTCAAAGGCTTCAGAATGATATCTATGAAATTACTGACAACCGTATTATCCGTTATGTATGACCTGAAGAGGCTGTGTAGCTGAAAATATCTGATATGTAGATGATCTGTTGTCATTTATCCAAATTAAGTTTTTAAATTAAAATTAAAAATTTATCTTTAAAAAAGAAATAAAAAAGAAATTGAAGAATTCTTTGACTGATGACTAAATGCCTACGCTTTTCAGTTTTAGGGTACGACGTCGAAAACTCAATATATTCGTAACTGAAAATCATACATAATACCAACTAAGGTATATACTTTCTTTTGCCTGGTAGTTTACAACACATAATTGTGGAGCCAAAAAAGAGGTATTTTTAGATAAGTTCAAGCGAGATTAGTGGTTTTAAGAGTTTGGCCCATGGTCACAATTAAGTACATCATGCGTTTGTAAAGATAAGAATGATATGTACTGACATGTTGTGTTGTAAATGTCCTCAGTCCACTACAGACTGCCAAGAAGAATGGTTCAACTAAGATGTCTTGTTTTCTGCGCGCTTCTCACATGCAGCGGAGCTTTATTTCTATATGGGGCAAGATTCCGTGATGATGTCAGCGCTAAAACAGGTTTGAAATGTTATGACAGAAAACATATTTATCTATGATGTAATCAGTGGTATCCAAATAAGTTTTACAAAGATAATTGCACGGTATATTGTATGCATTGTTTATTTCATATTTATATACTTATGACGAGGTCTTTACAACTTCCCTATGACAATAAATGCGACGTTTGTAAGGTGTATTCCAGCAAGTTTTTAAATGTAGGCGTTTAATTGAAGATAAAGGAGAAACTATCAGACGAAATTAATATAACATAATATAATTTTATAATATAATATAATATAATATAATATAATATAATATAATATAATATAATATAATATAATATAATATAATATAATATAAAGTTACGCAAACATGAGGATAGTATTTTGGTGACACAAGTCTCCAATAGTTTGCTAATTTACGAAAAGGCTCCAATAGTTTAGAAACCGAGACCAAGAATTGTTCCGGTCAGATTGAATGCGCTTGAACGCAGCCGCCTGAATCCCGAGAAAAGTGGTATGATACAAAAGCCAGTTCTAACCTATTGGCGACTTCACGTAACATGTTGAGGTCATAGAAAATCGCAACAGTTAAAAGATGACCCAAAAGTGGATAAATTACACGTACCAGTAGAAAAAAATAGCTATATTATAAAATTTCCCGAAACGATAATAACAACCGGCAAACATATGTTAGAAATCAAAGCAAAAGTATGGATGAACAGATCCCAGTTCGATTAGTTAATTACTAACCTGGTAAATTACTAACCTGGTAAATTACTAAACTGGTAACACATGCAATGAGAAGAAAGTGATTCAGAAACTTTTGTGTTTCATTCTTGAATGATTAATTCATCCGGCCTTTTGTACACAATTATAATCCGTTGTGTTGTTGTGGGTCACATATGCCAAATGTTATACATGGTGTTTATCTTGAATTTTCACGACACCACTTGAATGTTCAAGATACTAAATGGAAAATTCAACGAAATTCAAAGTGCTAACTTGAATATTGAACCAAATAGGGTTGGATATTCAACAAAATTAAGTTTAATTTTCAAAATATTAAAGGTACATCCATTGTATTGTTGGGGGTCACATATTGCAAACGTTATAAATGGTGTTACTTTATCGAGAAGTACCGATTGTTACCGAAAACAATCATTTTAATGATAGTCGACTTAGCATATTGACGATATGAAGGTAAAAGTAGTGATTTCTGATCGAAAACCGGACAATGCACAGCGTGTGACGCGCGTCAATGAGTCAAACGTAATTTTGGAATCTTATTTATAACAGACAGAATGACAAATTTGGTGAGATAATGTTTAATGGATCATATAACTGCTGTGCATGTCAATGGGACGTGCAGTTTCGGTTTCTACACATGAATAATGATGTTACTCAATTTTAATTGGAAACTAGTAATTATGATATATTTGGTGATTGAGGATAAAATTGCAAGCTGAGTGAATTTATTTGTATTGTAGACAGCACATGTGGTGAGTTGGAGCGTATTAAAGCCAAATAAAATGTTATGAAACACAATGGATGTACCTTTAACGTAAATTGTCAAGATACTAAATAAAAAAATCAAGATACTAAGTTAAATTTTCAAGATATTTATATGAATGTATACGATACTAAGTGGAATTTTCATGATACTTTCTTAACTTTTAAAAATCAACATACATTCAACGAATTGTCATAATCTTATCAATATGAAATAAAACATTTTGAGATAAAAAAAACTAAGTAAAATATGAATTGCCAATAAGTTTATCAATCAATTATGAATACTATTTTGCAAGGTTTATGCAAATGTTTCATCATTTTTTACTTTAACCTTTCAAAATATAAAACCTTACCTTTCACTAGGAAAACGCCTAATATTTTTACATGTTATAACTTGACAGCAGAGGGTATGCAACTGACAATTCGGAGAAGATCATGAAATACATATAGAGCATAAGTCGCCATTAGTTTTGCACATGATAAGGTGCGTTGTGGCGTGCATTCCAGTAGCAAGAACATGTTTACTTTGTAGAAGAATGTCCTCAAACATGGTCCACGTGCAAAACTAATGACCAGTTATCGGACATTCTCCTACACATAATATAATATAATATAATATAATATAATATAATATAATATAATATAATATAATATAATATAATATAATATAATATAATATAATAATGACCCTTCATTGACCTTTTTACATTGAACATTCAGAAAGTTTGTGCCCACGATACCCGACAGCCGCAGTCGAGCGCCAGTTCAAGCGTTGTTTTTTCCTTATAATGCTGAGTGCCAGGCAAGGAAGCAATAACTCCTATCTTTATTAATTTTGGTATGACGCAGCCGGGAATCGAATCCTGACCTACCGGCTGAGGTGAAATTGGGTTGTTCCCTCCTCAAATTTATAGAATTAAACTTTTTTTCTAACTTATATTTTTTAAAAGATCAAAGTATATGATTGAAAAATCAGCATTAAAAATAGGGGGTAATGTTCAACAGGAAGGAGCGGACATCATTAATGTGAATATACTTGTGAAAAGGATTTGACATATGCCTTGATTTCCAGATACATTAATAACGTTATTAAAATTATATTTGAAATAATTAGACAGGTGTACATAAAATGAATTGTTGTGCTAATCGCTAATGATATTGTATGGCATTTACTATCAAATGAAAGTTTTTTTTAAACAATATTGGTGTTAATGTATTTACACTGACGAACAAAAGAAACGTCACAATACTTTTAACAGAGTGAAAAATGAAATACTGCTATCGGAGAAAGTCGATTATGTCTGTGTTTGAAAGGACGTTTTGTCAGAAAAAACTCGCAATATTATACAACAGATAGGAAACGTTTCCTCTTATGTCTGACTAAATACGCTTGGGGTGCTGACATCGTCACGTGGTTTTTGGCCATGATGTTTGGTATAAAGTTAAACTTAGAAATGTAATTTATAAAATGTTGTCGATATAAATAACCTTCTTGAACTTAAATTTTGGGAAGCATCATTATTGTAGGATGTCAAATACGTTTTTTGACGCTTCTACCTCATCCAGTTAAGATTATTCCAAATCGACGATTTGTGTTGAAGAAATATGAGCAGATAATGTTTAAAAATTTGGTTTGGTTAGCTTCTGAAAAATTAATAACAATTTTCATAAAATCTTCACAGTTTTGAACACGAGTGTTGTCAATTCCATGTTCGAAAGTAACCGATGAAATGAGTCGGAAGACTCAATGACGTCAAATGACTTAATGATGTCACAAGTCTTAATGCCGTCTAATGTATGGCGCTTTTCTCGCATAATTTGAATAACACGTGTACATACATACATACATGAAAACATTTGTATAGCGCTGATTCCAGCAACATTGTCACTGCTCAGCAGCGCTTTGAGTAAAGCTACAAAGAAAAGTCACATTTAATAACATATTACGAAGGGAATGCTTCTTGGAATAACCAAGTCTTCAGATACGACTTGAAGCACTCCAGGTCTTCAACAGATCTCAACTGAATGGGCAGTTTATTCCGTAGGCAGGGTCCAGCAATTTGGAACGATCGTTCGCCGTAGGTGCGAGATTTTGATGAAGGTGGTTTCAGGAGGCATTGATCTTCAGATCGCAGACTTCTGTTCGGTTGGTATTTTACCAACATGCTAGAGAGATATCAAGGTGCAAGATTGTTCAGAAATTTATGAACTAGCAAGAGTACTTTGTATTTGATCCTGTACTTCACCGGAAGCCAATGAAGCTCCTTCAGGACGTATGTGTTCACGCCGTCTGGTACGAGACACGGCATGTGCCGCCATGTTCTGAACACGCTGTAGGGAACTGACAGTATGTTGTGGAAGACCATACAACAGTGCATTGCAGTAGTCTAAACGCGATAGAACAAGTGCGCGCACAAGAACAGATGCAGTACTTCTGTTTATATATTTCCTTATGAGACCGATGTTGCGTAGGTGGAAATATGATGACCTGCAAACCGTGTTAACATGGGATTCCATCTTCGAATCAAACGTTACACCCAGATTTCTGGCTTCCTGACTAGGGGTGATGACGTGACCGTCGATGTTGATTGCTTGAAGAGAGATGTGTTGTCTAAAGCGTTTCGGACTGATAACTAGAAATTCGGTTTTATCCCCATTCAGTTTTAGGAAATGTGACGTCATCCAAGATTTGATTCTACCGATGCAGGTCTCCATAGACAGTGTAGAATCCACAACTGACTGATTGTTCAAAGGTTGAAATGCAATATAGAGTTGCGTATCATCGGCGTAAAGGTGGAACAAAGTGTACAACGTGTGAACTTTATAAGACATAGTGGGAGACGAATTGAATGTTCTACATATTTTAGAAACTTAATGTGTAGTTCATCCGGCCAAGAAACTTGCTTTAGATGTAATTATTTGATTATGGACATATATGTATTATATTATCGGACCCTGCCTTGAACTCAGTTGTAACATGATTTTAAAGGCGCTGTAGCACATGTTTTGCATATTATATTTTCTTAAATTTGTCATTGCAAGTTTATGCACTATTATGTTATGTTCGAAGATTGAACATCTTATTACATGACCCGATAAACCGTATAGAAAACAGAATCCGTATTGAAAGAACATGGTGCAACCGATAGAGTGACAATTTCGTTGAACTCTTCAGAGTGAAATGTAGATTTGTAGGTCTCAAGCGATTTTGAGCTTTCAGACAGCAAGATGGTTGACCATTCCATCATTATGCCATACTTAAAACTCTAATGTGAGTGTTATACCCAGCCATTATTACTACGTTCTTGAAATGCTTTTATAACGGAGTCGAACTGTCGGAGAACTGAATGGACGTAGTGGCAACTGTTTGCGAACTTTATGAACTGGCTCGGACATACTAAAACGGAAGGGTGCTCCAGAACGTTTGACATGTCCCGTTCTGAAATACAAAAGTACTAAAAACGGGATTGTCGTTCTTCGAACGGAATCACCATACTTTGATCTTACTTAGGACCAATGAGAACGTTGTGCAGTCGGAAAATCTTCACTGCTGAAGAAGTTGTGGTGCAGAATTCCACGCTAGTGCAGCTGCATAGGAGAAATATCTCCGGCCATGGAGATATATTCGGACCTTTGGCACCACCAGGAAACTCTTGTCTTCATACGGCAGTGAACGAGTAGGTTGGTATATAGTGATTAGGTCAGCCAGGTATGCTAGTGCAGTGCCTGAGAGACATCGGTAGACAGTGCATAAGAGTTTGTATTGGATTCCTGTATATTCCTTCACGGTTCCTTCTTAGAACGTTTGAGAAGTTCTCACACAGTTTTTTTTACTCCTTAACGTACATGGATGGTAGTACGGGAAGTTATACACACAAGTTACCTGTTTCTGTCCCGTTCGAGGTCTTTTTACAATAATTTTAGGACGGAGTAGAACGTAGTGAAAACAACCTTAGTGTAACTCAGGCATTAGGTATCACTACACCAGGAAGAAACAAAAACGGGAAAGTTTCAGTCTACGATCTTTTCATTGAGGCCTTGCGGTTGGAATGTTAGAAGCTCACAATTTTATCTCAGTTCCAGGGCTCTCCTGGAGCGGGTGGTACTCTTTCAGTCAGGGTTTTGTCTGAGTTTAGCAATGATTTTATAGAATACATCGTTCTTTAAATGACGATTGGTGAGCGACAGATTTGTCATACTCGTCTTTTAGTTTCCCCTACATATTGCTTGTTCCATCTGCACCGGAAGTCTCATCGACCACCGGAAGTACCAACGGAAGCCAACCGGAAGTGACCGCCTCGGGGACCCCCGGAGTCACGTGACCCACCATAGAGTATATAAAGAGAGAAACCATATTGCTACTTCCGAGTGGGAAATTAGCTCCGTTGGAAGCGCTCGTAAAATCTCCAAGAGAAGAAGATTGCTACTTCAGCATGACGAGTCCACATTTATGGACGAAACTAGTAACTAACTATAGCAATGATTTATATTGCCCCTTCGACGGTGTAATGTTCACCCAGTCCAGTCAAATCACTTGAACTACCTTCGAGCGGCCATTTTAATGTGAACATCTCGCATGACCTAATCAAAACGTTTTAGGTTTTTATTGATTAAGGAGTATTATTTGAATTGGCCTTGGTAACACTTATTTATATTTTCGTGAAAGCGCTTTATTTCAGGAATTAAGTAGAATCAGTGCGTTTTCGTCATCGATAGTAGATACAGATAACTATAACTTAAAAACTTCAAAAAGGATATGTTATTTTGAAAGTAAAGCGAACGTAAATGTCTCTGGTTTTGTTATTAACAAAACTTAAAAGAAACACGATTCAAAACAATGTAATATATATCCGAAGATGAACCTCAACCAAACCTACTTACTTTTGATATAACCTTTCAGAAAATTACAGTTAAAAAGTGTAATCCTAGCAAGTGACTTGTAGGAAACGTACATACAGCGAGCATAACCTTAGTTAATGAAACGTACACACAGCGAACTAAGAATCTCGTTTATACCCCGTTAATTTGATTGAATGTGTGGAATTGTTTCTTTCAGAGAAAGTGTACATCCGTCATATCGACTCGGTGCATGACAGGTCCAAACGAGATGCCAGGACAATGCCTATCAGCCTCGTTTTGGCTTTGGAACGTGCTAGCGGAAGTCACTGTTTGAATTTGACACGGAGTAAAGATCTGAGTCACATAAATGTTTACAAAAACGAGAACGGAAATTCAGAACCAGTTCATATTCCTCGAAATCAGGTGAAGTTTTTAATTTTTTTTTATTAGAACATGTTTTATTATAAGATAAATCTGTATTGCCCTGAGAAGGGATTGTGCATAACTATTGAATTGCAGGTTGACAATAGGGTATGTTCCTTTGACGTTTGCCCATCAAACATTATGTATTTTGAAAATTGTTAATACAACGCATTTACCCATGTACAAATTGATGACATAACACCATTGGTCAATGAGAAAAGATCATTCCCAGATGCGAAATATAACTGATGGACTGTCACGGTTGAAAATCAGAAATATCATATCCCACCAGGTACCCAGTTCACTGCTCGGTGGAGTGTTGCATGACACATCTTTCAGCAAGGGAAGGAAATCTATTCTTCAATCTCTCAAATCATCCGGTCAAAATGTGTTACTGCCCCTTTCAGTGTAAAGTCAAATTTACAGCCTGTGATACAGTATGTATGTGGTGTGTGTACCATGGTCAGTCACCACAATGCTTTTCGGTTGACCTTACATAATTTTTCCGCAGGACATTGAAATCTATAGTGACAAGAAAGGAACTGGACTAATGGTTGAAAGAACTGGCCGTGATCAGTATATTGTGGTAAGTGTAAGCCATCAACATTATTATAAACTAACCAAACAATATATTGTGTAAAATTTAACAATAAATGACAAACTGATAGAAAACTAATACACTGAACTCGAAAAGAAATGCGACATTGATATGTATTTTGGATAGTAGCACAGAACATGTTTAATTCAGACCTTTAAGCTTATAAACACTGCAGTTGTTTCAAGGCAAGTTGATGTCTCTCTGATGTCAACAGAAAAGGCGGTAAGAACCTGTTTAAACACTGTTTATTATGTACAATCTTTATTTCGTACTCGTACATATATGATGAATAAATACACACATAAATATCGAAAATACGTTGTTTCTATACGTTCATGCATAATGGATGTACATGGCAAAATTTTGAAATATCGTTTGACTTCAAATGCTATCAAGAGTTGAGAATTTAACTTAGTTGGATGGACAAAGTAATATCTTTAGATATAATTACAACGTTATGTATAATTCATGGACATGCACGACACTTCTACACACAGAATGTGGACGAAACTCGTTGTCATTTTCTACAAAAGTCAATAAAAATATTAAAGTTCAAACCATGTTGTATCGTTTTTAGGTTAAAACTTTTAGGCAAAAAAAGGTCAATTATGCCGACATCATCTTATACTAAAATAATTTCAATTTTTCATAAAATGTCCTCTTCAGTGCCAAACATATTTGTTGAAATCCTTCGAAATAGCAATTTCAGCAGGCAATGTGTGTTTATATTAAGTATATTATATTAAGTCTTAAGAAAGAAAATGTGTATATCTCATTATAGACTTTATCCGGCAGAAAAGTTTTGTATTTGATTAGGTATCTTTCCTTTTGCTTTGCCCGTCGATAAAGAGATGTGGGTCCGAGGGAAGGAAGATATCGCATCGTGTTTAAGAGAGCACACACGTTGAATACATAACTATTTTTAATACCATATTTTTTAACATAATATATTCGATTGCAGTACTTAAGAAATATATATTTTAGATTATCAACCTTAGATGATACATCATGCAAATCCTTATGAACTGCAGAGTAAATGGCTCTATTTTGATGCAAGTCCTTATGAAGTGCAGAATAAATGGCTCCGTTTGGATGCAAGTCCTTATGGAGTGCAGAGTAAATGGTTCTATTTGGATGCTTCCAGGCAGGCATGTACAACGACGGTGACTACATCCGTGACATCTACCCCGCGCATCGTCACCGGAGGAACGAGGTGAACGGGGTGGTCAGTGGCAGTCACATCATCAGGAATGTGAAGGTCGACCTCGGTGGCATTAAGGATGTTGCTCTTGAGAAAAAAGTAGAGAAAAGAAGACAAGGTAGATTGATATTTTCAAAGCGAAATTGAGGAATGTAGCAGTCCCTGTATGTATCAAGAGGTCCGGGGTTCGAATCCTGCCAGGGGCTTGGTAACTTATCTGAAGTTGTTTGGTGAATGGTGACTTCAATTTCCCTGAAGTTCATAAGTGTACGATGACTTGAATTTCCCTTAAGTTCAATAGCGTACGATGACTTCAATTTCCCTGAAGTTAATTAGTGTACGATGACTTCAATTTACCTGAAAATGATCAATGTAGGATGACTTCGACTTTCCTGAAGTTGATTGATGTACGATGACTTTGATTTACCTTAGCCAATCACTGTACGATGACATCTATTTACTTGAAGTTGATTGGTGTACGATGACTTTGATTTACCTAAGCCAATCACTGTACGATGACATCTATTTACCTGAAGTTGATTGGTGTACGATGACTTTGATTTAC